>RQTK01001551.1:9438-42037 GCA_003991915.1 Elysia chlorotica
AATCTCGTTGAAGTCTTGTGCTTGGCTCCCCAGCCTATAATACCTTGAAACATAAGGAAAATAAACCCAAACAAAACTTTACAGAACCTCAGTATCTCTCTCTCTCTCTCTCTCTCTCTCTCTCTCTCTCTCTCTCTCTCTCTCTCTCTCTCTCTCTCTCTCTCTCTGTCTCTGTATGTGTGTGTGTGCGTCTTTCTCTTTTTCTCTTTTTATCTCTCTCCCGCTCTCTCTTTTTCAATCGCCAGGTAACTTAACTGGGCTTCTAACGGAACACATTAATATTCACCTATATTCCTTTTAAAAGGATGCAAATACATTTTGTACATGTGTGCATTTCCGATAGCCAGATATATTTAAAAAGCATTCCCTTTGTCAGTCCACCATGTAATGATACATGGCCCGCTTTTGTTCTCTTGAATTGTCTAAGGTAAAACGTACCAGTTCAGCGGTTGTACTGTCCTTTGCCACTTATCGCCATGTGATTTGAGCGAGGATACCAGATAACCTCGGATTTGAGTCATACCGAAACCATGCCAAACCTTTCTGTTTTGTTTTTCCTTTTTATCTTCACTACTGTAGTGTAAGTGGGATATTTATAGCCTCTGGTGTTTTAGAACAATATACATTATAAGTATTTTTATACTACAGTACATTGATGACTATAACACTTATTGTTGATAAATAATTTTGTTGTTGTTGTTGCTGCTATCACTATTATTATTATTATTATTATTATTATTATTATTATTATTATTATTATTATTGGTTACTGTGGTTGTTCTTNTTNTTATTATTATTATTATTATTATTATTATTATTATTATTATTATTATTATTATTGTTATCATTATTATCACCATCGCCGTCGTTTGTTTCTCTTTTATTGGCTTGGTAACATTTATCTTCCGTATTGAAGTTGGTGTCTCAGCAAAGAAAGCACACCTGGATCCGAAAATTGCGTCTCAGCACCGAAACAAGAGATCGAAACTGAACTGCTGAAAGAGAGCGCATACCGCGAGTGAGTGAGCGAAACCACATTCTGATACACTCAGTGTTAGTATTGGTCTGTTACTGATAGAGATAGCGTAGAACTAGAAACGGATCTAGGTATAAAGCAAATAGGCGGGGTGGCAGAAGGCAGATTTCGATTGCAAAGAAACAAGTAGGTACAAAAATCCGCCAGGTTGTAAAGACTATACCATTTGTTGATTATCCTCTCTTGTGAATTTGTGAACAAAAATGTGAATGCATAAATGTTAATTGTTATGTAAATGTAAGTGTAGGGCTCAGCATTTTTCTAGTTTTCAGTTTCGAAACCTTTGGTGCCGATTCCCCAAACCAGTCGAATTAACAGTCTGCATTCATCGCACATAATTACAATGCTTACAATAAATAGACGGCCCAGTGACCGAATTGAAAGAAGTAAACAGATGTTTGCACTCCAAGGGTACACGTGATTTGTGTCTCTTATTTGTTTTTTTTTTTTTAGGACAGAGAGTATTACATTTTTGCCAGCCGACACGACCAGCCTATATTATTGCATCGACATAAACTATCTTATCTGTGCGCGTGATACAAACAACTCTTTAAAGTCTAAGTTTCTGTTAATCAGCTTATTATATTTGCATCAATTATCTGTAACTTGATCATAAGTCAGTTAATTTGTCCATTCCGCGATTCATATTGGACAATTACACGTGAATACAGCGTATTTTGATACGACTTAAAAAGCAGGCACTACCTGAGTTTCGTGGTCCCTAACCTGTGGGCGATCTAATGGGTTGGTGGGCGAAATTCGATTATTAAAATTGAATGAAATACCTGCCAGCTGTGTTCGCTGTCTTTTCGTCGGTATTCTTTAAATTGAATTAGAATGATTTGTTTGATTGTGTGTTTGTTTGTTTGTGCGTTGTAAAACTATTTTGTTTTGATAAAATAGTGTAGGCCAACATTATTTGCCAAAAAGCATTCTGTCATTGGTGGAAAACATTTTTACGTGTGTCTAGCGCTAGGCCGTGAGACAATAGGATTAGGGAGTTAGGTATGGCCGTCAGCTTTCACCTCTGCCCTGCCTGATAGAGAGATCAGATAGACGTATTTGAGGCGGCCGTCGGTTGCGTCCGATGTTGTAAGGGAGTGAGTTAGTGAGTTTGTTGTAAGGTACAAGTTATGGTAATGAGTGGGACAACAAATATCGCAGTGTGTGGAGGTTTGGTATGGTTGGCACGCCTCCGGTTCTTATTCCTCACTACCACTGTAACATCAGTAACCACTAGCGCTTTTCACATGTTCCATTGTAGATCTAGTTTCTAGTTTATATAGCGCTGTGAACGCCACTAAGCCTCATATAAACATCGTATACTGTGTCAGTACTGTCAGTACTTGGGTTAAACTAATATTTTCTATTTATTTATGTGTCTATGTGTATATATCTGAATTAGCTCAAATTTAGATAGGTTTTTGTTTAATTACAAGGTGCATCTTTCAAACTATAGAATAGTGACATTTAGTTAAAAATAAATATTGAACGATATATAAGGAAATATTTGCCAGAGCCAGGCTATTGGTTAGAAGTAGTCTCATTATTTAGTGTAAAGAAGGGATGGTTCGCTGTTTCCTTCACTCCCTCAAAATCTCCGTTTCCATTCTGCCTTTGTTGTGTAAGTCTTGGTTTTGAGCGATGTGGAACTCAACATGTACATGATGTTCTCTGTGTTTGTTCCACATGGGTGGAAATTCTGTTAGACACAGACGTACCAGCATCTTATAAGTCTTGCCATGTGGGTGCTTCTTACTGTTTGTGTTACCGTTAGTAGGCAACCCACGCTTGCAGGGGCCACAGAAACCCAAGAAAGCGTATTTATATGTTGTTGTTTTTGTTGTTGTTATTGATACAGCGGCGTTTGGGCTTTGGCCCTTTTTGGCCAATGTCATTTTGTGATACCTGAGGTGTTTTCGAGTTGCTGCATTGTCTCGTGCAAAGAGATGTGTATGATTACATTTTGCTGTATATTTTAACAGTATATCCTTTGAATTTTGTATTGGTTGGATCGGTGTCAGTATACTGTGATCGGCTGAGACATGAGTCCAGTTCTTCCCGCCCTGTCTATTTTAGTGTGGCAGCACGTACAATTGCCAGAAATCAGTTTTGCGGCCCGTCCACAATATAGGCTATATAATGCTGAAGGTTGGACGCTAAGCAACAAAGCAAATGAACTTTGAATGTATGAAACATGAACAGAAAACTGATTTCCTCTCATTTCTTCCATGCCAGATGTGTGCATGCCCTGCCCAGGTGACTTTTCCCAGCACGAGGGGCAGAGGCTTCCACCAGCCCGTCCGAGGCAGGTCTGCCCGGGGGAGGGGCTTGCAGCACAACCGAGGAGGGACAAGAGGGCGGGGAGGTAGAGGGAGAGGCGCATTTGGCTCACAGGTAAAGGAACAGGACGTACGTGCTACATGCTAGGTCTTGATCAGCTGGCTCTTAATAAAGGGACAGGACCTACGTGCTATATGCTAGGTCTTGATCAGCTGGCTCTTAATAAAGAGACAGGACGTACGGGCTATGTGCTAGCTCTCAGACAGACAGACAAATCAGATTAAATATCTAAATGTAAATTAAGAGGAACTACACACATCTGTTTTACTTTCACGCATGTGTTTTTATGTACGTACATCTGTTTTCACCAACACACTTCTGTTTTCACCTGCACACTTCTGTTTTCACCTACACACATCTGTTTTTACCTACACACTTCTGTTTTCACCTATAAACATTTGTTTTCTCCTACACACTTCTGTTTATTCCATCTCTGGCAGGCCTCTGACAGGATCCCTGCTGCGAAGGATGTACAAAAGGTACTGGACTTTCTCAGTCGGCATTCAGCACCGCAGAGACCGCTAGAGATCTCCAAGGCTTGTGGCTACGACACAAAGAAGTCCATCAACCCCACCCTCTATCACATGCTACAGGAAGGGCTCATTGAGAAAGTTCTGTCCAAACCACTCACCTGGAAGCTTGCCGGGAAAGACCACCTGTTCTCCGACAACTATTTTGAGGGCGTTAATTTCAAGCAGCCTCACTTGGGCTCAGAGGAAGCTGGCCCTGAAGATACGGGCCACAAGCTAAATGGGTCGGGCTCGGTAGACAGAGCAGGAAATCTGAAAAGTTTTTATAAATTTGATGAGAGTGAAGACGGAAGTAAAAGTATGCAGACCATCCCCAATGACAGATCTGCATTGAGTCGAGGTAGGAGAGGGCATGGCTTGTTGGGACCCGGTCCCAATGGTTACTTTCAAGATCCAAGGTTTCCATCACAATACTCGAACATGAATGGTCGCGGTCACCCATACAATGGCCCAGCACATTTTGGCCGTGGTGGATTTGGCGGGGATGTGTTCCAACCAAGACATCCCCCCATGCCAGCTTTCCGGGGACCGCTCGGAAGGGCGCAATCTTTGATTGACGCCAGCTATGGCGCTGAGCTCGGGAGACCTGGGAGGGGTCAGAGGTGGCTGCACAGAGGTGTGCCTCGGGGGAGGGCCAGGGGGAACAAGTTAAAAATAAATATTGAACGATATATAAGGGAATATTTGCCAAAGCCATGCTATAACTATATAAGAATGGCGTAGTCTCTTTACTTAGTGTAAGAAAGTGATGGTTCGCCGTTTCCGTCAACATCTCCGTTTCCATTCTGCCTTCGTTGTGCAAGTCTTGGTTTTGAGCGATATGGAACTAAACATGTACATAAAGTTGTCTGTGCCTATTCCATCTGGGTGCTTCTTACTGTTAGTGTTACCGTTAGAAGGCAACTCACGCTTGCAGGGGTCACAGAGACCCAAGACAGCGTATTTATATGTTGTTGTTATTGGTCCAGTTCTTCCCGCCCTGTCTATTTTAGTGTGGCAGCACGTACAATTGCCAGAAATCAGTTTTGCGGCCCGTCCACAAAACAGGCTATATATTACTGAACGTTGGATATTAAGCAACAAAGCAAATGAACTTTGAATGTATGAAACATGAACAGAAAACTGATTTCCTCTCATTTCTTCCATGCCAGATGTGTGCATGCCCTGCCCAGGTGACTTTTCCCAGCACGAGGGGCAGAGGCTTCCACCAGCCTGTCCGAGGCAGGTCTGCACGGGGGAGGGGCTTGCAGCACCACCGAGGAGCGACAAGAGGGCGGGGAGGTAGAGGGAGAGGCGCGTTTGGCTCACAGGTAAAGGAACAGGACGTACGTGCTACATGCTAGATCTTGATCAGCTGGCTCTTAATAAAGTTACAGGGCGTACGTGCTACATGCTAGATCTTGATCAGCTGGCTCTTAATAAAGGGACAGGACGTACGTGCTACATGCTAGATCTTGATCAGCTGGCTCTTAATAAAGGGACAGGACGTACGTGCTACATGCTAGATCTTGATCAGCTGGCTCTTAATAAAGGGACAGGACAAACGTGCTACATACTAGGTCTCGATCAGCTGGCTCACAATACGGGGTCAGGAAGTATGTGCTATATGTAGGTCTTGATCAACTGGCTCTTAAAGCAACAGGACGTACGTGCTATATGCTAGGTCTTGATCAGCTGGCTCTTAATAAAGGAACAGGACGTACGTGCTATGTGCAACGTCTTGACTAGCTGGCTGACAATAAAAGGACAGGACCTACGTGCTATATGCTAGGTCTTGATCAGCTGGTTCTTAATAAAGTAACAGGATGTATGTGCTACATGCTAGGTCTTGATGAGCTTCTCTTAATAAAGAGACAGGATGTACGGGCTATGTGCTAGCTCTCAGACTGACAGACAGACCAGATTAAATATCTAAATGTAAATTAAGAGGAGCTACACACATCTGTTTTACTTTCACGCATCTGTTTTTATGTACGTACATCTGTTTACACATACACACATCTGTTTTCACATACACACATCTCTTTTCACGTAAATACTTCTGTTTTCACCTACACACTTCTGTTTTCACCTACACACATGTTTTCACATACACACTTCTGTTTTCACCTACACACATCTGTTTTTACCTACACACTTCTGTTTTCACATACACACATCTGTTTTCACACACTACACACACTTCTGTTTTCACCTACAAACATTTGTTTTCATCTACGCACTTCTGTTTATTCCATCTCTGGCAGGCTTCTGACAGGAGCCCTGCTGCGAAGGATGTACAAAAGGTACTGGACTTTCTCAGTCGGCATTCAGCACCGCAGAGACCGCTAGAGATCTCCAAGGCTTGTGGCTACGACACAAAGAAGTCCATCAACCCCACCCTGTATCACATGCTACAGGAAGGGCTCATTGAGAAAATTCTGTCCAAGCCACTCACCTGGAAGCTTGCCGGGAAAGACCACCTGTTCTCCGACAACTATTTTGAGGGCGTTAATTTCAAGCAGCCTCACTTTGGCTCAGAGGAAGCTGGCCCTGAAGATACGGGCCACAAGCTAAATGGGTCGGGCTCGGTAGACAGAGCAGGAAATCTGAAAAGTTGTCATAAATTTGATGAGAGTGAAGACGGAAGTAAAAGTATGCAGACCATCCCCAATGACAGATCTGCATTGAGTCGAGGTAGGAGAGGGCATGGCTTGTTGGGACCCGGTCCCAATGGTTACTTTCAAGATCCAAGGTTTCCATCACAATACGTGAACATGAATGGTCGCGGTCACCCATACAATGGCCCAGCACATTTTGGCCGTGGTGGATTTGGCGGGGATGTGTTCCAACCAAGACATCCCCCCATGCCAGCTTTCCGGGGACCGCTCGGAAGGGCGCAATCTTTGATTGACGCCAGCTATGGCGCTGAGCTCGGGAGACCTGGGAGGGGTCAGAGGTGGCTGCACAGAGGTGTGCCTCGGGGGAGGGCCAGGGGGAACGCACAGGCCCGCTATCCTGGCCAAAAAATCTACAGGGAGCACCCATATGGCCTTGACCTCCAAAACCAAGTTGACCAAGGTCACCACTCAGGCCTACCCAGGGACATGGTGGAAAATCCACAGAACGCCGTTCGGAAACCAGGACCACAGCGTGAGGCCTCGGCAAGCACGTCCGGTGGATACCAGCAGGATGCCTTCAGAAAGTCGCTGCACGATAAGAGTGCCCCGGGAGCATATGTTCCAAAGGACATGAGTGAAACGGTATAGTGCTTTGATGAATTTAAGTTTTAATTTTATTTTTTCGTTCTTTTTCTACAAGTACAAGGTTTAAATTTTATTTGAATTACCTCTTAAGTCGGACTTCACACATTCATAATCTGTATTTATAGTGAGCAGTGATCATACATTATTGGCACTGGTATCAACATTCTAAAACTTGACACAGAAGAAGGAGGAAGTGGAGGAAGGGCAAACAAGTGCAAAGAACAGTTCCTGTTAAAATGGATTTAGTTGGAGAAATCAGCCCAAAGTTTTCAAGAAAACAAACTGGTGTTTCACTGCCCATGACTAAAATTACGATATAATGAAACACCACGATCAGCATTTTGTCTGAAAAAAAAAAAAGAAATAAAAAACATTAGAATCTCTAATACAAAAATGTCAATTTCAAACACATGTATGTACCATTTCAAGTGTAAAATCTCTAAAACTATAATAGATAACTCCTTAGAAGATATGTAAATTCCTAGAGCAAGGCAAAAATGTAAAACAAAACAAATCCAAACAATGCTTAAAGAGGCATGAGGTGTGAAACAAAATTGATATTGATAACTCAGAAAGTGTTTGAAGGGTAGCACGACTTAATGGTCCAATATCAACTAAATATGATGACAAACCAGAGGATTTTGTCTGCATGAAACCCTGATGACTCTGACAGTGACACTCAGATAAAGTGAAGCCAATGAACGCCAAGGTCAATAGTCATTTATCCTATGCTCCTCGACCTTGTTCATGTGATGCAGAGGTGGATGAAAAAAAAAGTATAAATAATCAGGGAGACACACAGATACCAAAGAGATTAAAACATACGTGTAGGTGAATATAATGAATCATACACTTTTTTAATGATGAAAACAAACATTTTACCAAATGTAAAAAAAAAAAAACTTTTCGGAGAAGAGAACAATGCCCCACAAACATAAGTGAGTTTATTAGATAACAATGCCAGTAAAAAAGGGTCAAGATTTTTTGGCATTGTCAACTGCTGTTGAGTCAACCACGTTAAAACATTTTTTTTTTTTTTTATATCATTGGATATTGAATCTGAAAAGACAACTGGTTTATAAAGGGATAGTTATAGACAGATAGTGGCTAAATCAGGTAGTATGCATACATGTACCACCATTCTTCTTCTTCTTCTTCTTCTTCTTCTTCTTCTTCTTCTTCTTCTTCTTCTTCTTCTTCTTCTTCTTCTTCTTCTTCTTCTTCTTCTTCTTCTTCTTCTTCTTCTTCTTCTTCTTCTTCTTCTTCTTCTTCTTCTTCTTCTTTTTCTTCTTCTTCTTCTTCTTCTCCTTCTTACTACACTTGCTGCTGCTGCTACTACTACTATTACTACTACTACTGCTGCTGCTGCTGTTGCTGTTGCTGTAACTGCTGCTGCTGCTGTTGCTACTGCTGCTGCTGCTGTTGCTACTGCTACTACTGCTACTACTACTACTACTACTACTACTACTACTACTACTACTACTACTACCACTACTACTACTACTACTACTACTACTGCTGCTGCTGCTGCTGCTGCTGCTGGTACTGCTGTTGCTTGAAGCTTTCTTCCTTTGTATAGGCCAACACTTTTCATTCGATGTTCAAATGTCTCAGACTGATAATTAGCTTTTTAACTTACTTTGTTTTTCAGACTGAGCAGATGTACAGTGGAGGATTCAATCGTGAAGTCCATCAGACTGAGCTCAAAAGATTAATAACAGATGAGGTTGGAATGTCTTCATCAGGATACGATTACAGTGAGAACCATATTCCAGGGCTGTCCAGTCACGCAGCCGAAGAGACTGCCTGTGTCGGCATCGCTAGCAGTGAAGGCGATGATGTTGATTATGAGGATTACGAAGAGACGTATGACCTCAACGACTTCATTGAGGAAGCCAGACAGGAGAGGGAGATGGAGATCATGGCTTTGCAGGGAGAGCTCAGCGCAGGAGCCTCGAAACATTTGTACTTCTGGGGGGAAGATTCGTCATTTATGGAGGATGAGGGAGTGGAAGAAGTGTGGGACGGGGACGGACTTGTTGAGACAGTTCCTGGTGAGGCAGGAATGCAGGATGGTGGTGTTACTGGCTTTGCAATTCCTAAGGATTACACAGGTGGATATGCTGACCCAAGTATCAAAGACCGAAACGTGGAGGCCCCAACTTGGACTGGTGGTGTGCAGGAGGTTTGGGACGGAGATGGATTTACCGATAACGGTAAACCTGTTGGAATCAAAAGTTTCTTGCCCAATGAACCTAGAAAAGACAAACGTTCTGATGGCAGTTTCCAAGGGAACATTTCAAGGGGCAGTGCCTCAACACTGGTGGCTTCCAGCAGCTTCGGATCTTCTCCCATGGATAGCAACAGGCGAGTGGGGCCTCCTCCCAGTCCAGCCTCGCTTCTCAGGGGCGACTCTCAGTTCAGTGGTTTGGGACCGCAGCCTGCATCCTCCAAGCCTGGCCATAGCGTGGAAGTCTTAAGCAGATTCTTCGAGTTTGTCTGCTCAAAGTCCTGGTGTGACCGTGTGGGAACCTCTGTGTCCAGGGGACCAGATGTTGACACCCTGGACCAGATCTACCAACTGGTGCAGTCTCGGAGCGTCTCTGGGCAGCAGTCTGTGGCAGATCTGAACGGCGACCGGGACCTGCTGGAGCTGGTGTCCAAGTTTGTGAAGCTGTGGCTGCGCCCAGGCATGTGGTCCAACAGGGCGCTGTACCCGCCACCTGCCTGGGCCAGCGAGCTTAAGACCTACCTGGACAGCAAGACGATGGCGGAAAAACTGCAGGATCTCTCGGGCCACGCTCGACTCACGGCTTGTAACTGGGCTGAGCAAGATGTGCCAAATGACGAAATCAGACATGCTGCAATGCCGCCTACCATGTCACCATCATCATCATCATCATCATCATTCACCTCATTGACTGTGGGCAGCAGAGCTTTCCATCATCCAGGTCAGGGTGCTTCGCTTCATGGACCAGGCCCTCATCCCATGTCTGAGAGGTTTGGCTCTCTGTCTCTCTCTGACCCGTCGCTCCAGCAGAGACGGCAGCAACCTGCATCCTTACCGCCAGCCGCACCACCGCCTCAGGCATTACCGCCAGCTGCTAGAGCGGGGAACGATACACAGAAACCAACAGTGCCATCTTTATCTGCCAGTTCAGTAAGTAAGACAACTTGGGTTAAATCTAGTCATTAATCTATTCTTATTGATGCTGTTCAAACAATTATTAATCTTTTCCCATCAAGCTGCACACATACATATGATCTTGTGCTCGCACCTCTTTGTGTTGATCTGCACACCTTCCATTTTGGAATAATAAAGCTTTTACCTTAAATACATTTTTTTTCATTGCATATTGCAGCCTTTACTTACTTTACTTTTCTACTGAACCTTCTCTATGCCCTCCCCAGTTAGGTGAACCTGCCCCTGCCAGTCTGCAGATCAATGCAGAAAGTTTCGCTGCTCTCAACAAAAACCCAATCAGCGCGTTGATGGAGTATGCCCAGTCTCGCCGTGTACAGGCACGCATCGACGTCATCAGCCAGAGTGGACCATCACACAACCCTACGTGAGTAGAGTTATAACGTCCAACGTTAGCTCTATAAAGGCTATATTTTGGCGGACCCCAAGACTGACATCTGACAATTTTATGTGCTGCCACACTTGAGACAGGGCAGGGAAACCTAGACTCTGTCTCAGCTGTTCAGATTATACTAACACTGACCCAACCGGTTACAGGGGGCAAAATCGGACAAATAAAAATTGAACAGTGGACCTCCCAATTTGGAGACCTACGCTCTACCACTTGAGCCAGTTGCCCTCTCGACATGAGGCAAACAAACTCTATTCTAAAGGAGAATTATGAAAAAAAACAGGAAAAGTTTTCTTGCTTTCGTACCATTAAAAGAGTATAATAATAAATATAAATATATATTCAGACATGCTCCTTGCTCTTTTCTCAAGTAGAAAAATTAGAACTAGAAAAGGTCTGCTTATATTACATTATTACTAGGGTATTTCTAAAATAAACTCTCGGACATGCACTTTCCATCTATTTAAACAAACCGAAAAATACTATGTTGCAAATTAAAAGTAAACTTAAAAAAAAGTCTTAATTGAAGAAAATCTCTGATGTGGATAGGAATAAGGGATGAACTTGTCTACCTTAAATTCACCATAGCAGAACCCCCCCTCCAACACACACAGAGAAATGGTCTACTTGTTGTATCGCACCATTCAGAGGTTTTTATTTAAGAAATAAACATTCAGACACGCACTTAACACCTATTTGCAACCCCCCCTCTAAAATTGATAGTTTTCAAATAAAAAAATGTTAGTAAGAGTGTTGAAGACTGAAGAAAACCTCTGAAGTAAATGTAAGTAGAGTCTGATTTTTTTAGCTGTTTTTTCACAGGGGTTAGAAGTAGGTTTATACTTAGTAAAATGATTGAAAAATGATTGCGCTCTGAGGGATTAAAATCCTTGACTTTTAGATGTGTCAGCATGGAATCGCCTTGCACCTTATTGAAAGAGGGTATGGTTTTATGCCACTGAACTTCCATACTCCCTGAAGTTGCTGTGAACAAGAGAAAACAAAACTATGATGCGAATAAAAAAAAGTTTACAAAGTCTCCTTTGTTGGAAGACATAAGATATGTTTACAAGTAAAAAGCGACATAGTGTCAGTTTGCAGTATACATGTATCTAATTTTAATGTTCTCTCTAAGAGGACTAGAACTATTTGAAACGAGTAGTATAATTATCCCACTCCTCTTCCTTGATTTATCAACTTTAATCTATAGCAGAGTCTTGAAACTCCATTGCGTATCGTTTTGTTAAATTAAAATTCCTAAGATGAATTTAAAAGTTCTGATGACTTTGCCTGTCCAGGTTCACCATCGCGGCTGTGATTGGCCACCGTCGCTTTCCGGGCATCAAGTCCAAGAACAAGAAGGATGGACGCAAGGAGGCGGCGGAGCAGGCCATCAACTACCTCATCGCAGAGGGGCAGTACCACGTGTCGCACCAGCCCAGTGTGGTAACGTCTCTCCTTTGCCTCCTCTCACCCTCTGTCTATCTGTCTTTCTGTCTTGTTGCCTTTTTGCATATGTCTGCGTTTCCCCCACCTCTTTGTCGTCTGTCTCAGTCTGTTATTTCTCTCTCTCTCTCTCTCTCTCTCTCTCTCTCTGTCTCTCTCTTGTATTTCAATTGCAGTATTTATAAATATGTCTTATACTCTCTCTCTCTCTCTCTCTCTTGTATTGCAATTGCTGTTGTTCAAAATTTGCCTTATAACTATACTTAATACCATATTAAAAGTAAGAAATGTAACTTTCAAATTTGGGGCACTAACATGTGACCTAACATTGTTTGCTGGAAAAAGAAGAAGGGCCATAACGTAATTTATACATCTCTCATTACAAGGCAAAAATGTGATCACTCACAACCTGGGTGTTAAATTTGGATTAGTTGCCTGTAGAGAAATGGGACGTCCTGATGCCCATATTACCATTCAAACAGAGGCAATAAAAATAATTCTTTACATCAGTACGTTGTTGATTTCTGTCAAAATATTATGCTTAGTTTTTTACATGCGAAGACAAGTTTTTATTTGTTATTTCAGTCAATTCACCTTCGTAGTCATTTCTAAAATCTGAGGATGCTCTCTTCTCAAGTTTCTAATCTAACCTCTTGTCCTGTGCAGCTGAGCATGGCTGCCGCCAACATGACGGAGTTTGACAAGATTGCCGCCTTGACCCACAACAAGTTCAACCAGCTGGTGGCCACTCTGCCCGAGAGTTTCCCCGGCCGAAAGGTCATCGCCGGGCTCGTCATGAAGGTCGCGGCTGACGATGTGGGCACGGTTATCTCCCTTGGCTCTGGTGAGTTGCATGATGGGGTCGAACTGTAAAAGCAAGTGGTGTGAGGCATGCACCGTGCTGTTGAACCTCTTAATGAAAGGGTTTGCTTATAGTTTGTAACTGATGTCTTTGAATTAATTTGGAGAAACTGATTTTTTTGTGTGTGTCAACCAAAAATGTAGATTTTGTTAAAGGAATGAGTTTGTGAACGTTAAAAACTAAAATAAACAACATTGTTTTTGCCTTTTTACATGGCATACCTATTCCATGGGTGAGCTATAAGTTTTGTAATTTTTTAAAAGCTTTGAAAAGATCAAGGGTTTGGTATCTGTTGCCTTGAATTGGAATGTGTGCTGCCGAGACCAGTGTCGCTATGTGGGCTACTCAGATGAGGCTCATAATGGGGACAGGTGAAAAGTATTCTGTCTTCAGTATAGATTAGATACCAAGTGACACAGGACATAAAAGCTGTATATTTTATACAGAGCATTTGTCAGGATATAGATAAACTTGGAGGCATCCAGCAGTGCCCAATATGCAGAAGACCAACGCTTCTGAGCTTGAAGTGCACTTTAAACCAGTGTGTCTTTACATTTATTGTTAAAAGTAAAACGCTCAGAGAATTTTACTTAAGAGGCCTACATAAGCAGTGATATTTTTTCCTCATTTTCCCCTTTGTTTCATGGCACGTAATCGCTTAAAAGTTAATAAAACCAGTGTGTCTCTACATTTATAAATACGCTTTGTTAGAACACTTGCAAAAATGTACCTAAGAAACCTACAGAGACAATAATTCACTGTTTCCACAGCAGGCAAACAGTAATTTTTTTTGGTTTTCCCTTTGTTTCCACCGCAGGCAATCGCTGCATCACAGGAGACAAGTTGAGCCTGGAGGGGAACACGGTCAACGACTGCCACGCTGAGATCATCACGCGCAGGGGCTTCCTCCGGTGAGGGCAACGGCGCGCATTTTTTCACAGTGCTGATAGGAGCAAAGGGTTTTTCCAGTTTTTCACAGTGCTGATAGGAGCAAAGGGTTTTTCCAGTTTTTAAAGGATTTTTCCAGTTTTCCACAGTGCTGATAGGAGCAAAGGGGTTTTAGGGCTTTTTCCTTCACATATTTGTGTAGATGGGAATCACATCAAGAGTCCTGATTGTATTCTCATATGACCTCACTTCCTTCACCTATTATATACTTATTTCTTAATTTGTGGCTTTCCTAGATATTTATCACCTAAATGATTATTTACTATCCAGGAGCTGTGGAAAATATTTATCAAATTTGGTTAAATAATTGAGTTTTCTTGACAATAACCATTCAAGAAAAAAAAATTAACCATGAGCCTGATTTTGCATGAAATAAAAAAATATCCAGTCTGAAAGTTACTGACCTTTCAAGTCCGTGTGCCATAAATATTAAAATACATAATATAATACAGATCTCTATTACTATTTTACAATTAAAAATAATATTTTATATTCAAAAGCTGAAACTTGAAAATGTAGAAGATGATATGAAAATGTAAAAAAAAATTATGGGATATTTTATTGTTGTTTATTGTAAACTTTTCTCAGGTTTCTTTACAACCAACTTCTGAGCCATGCCGCTGACCCATCCAAGTCAATATTTGAGAAATCTCCCAGCGGAAAATTACAAGTCAGAGAGGAAGTGACTTTTCATTTGTACATTTCTACTGCTCCTTGTGGAGATGGGGCGTTGTTTTCTCCACGGTAACATTTAACATTTACTAAAAAGTTATCTTATATTTCATTGATTTGCCTTGGCAAATCCGTATACTGTATATGCACAAGGTTTTTTTTCTTCTTTTTTTTAGATACGTACGATCTATTTTCAGGGTCACATGGTTAGAAATGGAAAGAGAAAAGAATATGAAGTATTTTTTTTTAGCATTGTTGTTGCTTTTACTATTATTACGATTACCAATATCATTTTGGTTATCAGTAGTACTGTTGTTGTTGTTGTTGTTTTCTATTATTATTATTATTATTATTATTATTATTATTATTATTATTATTAGCCCACTCACCACCCTCCATTTTCGTCCTGAGAACTCCTTGGACATTGTTTGTGAACGTTGGCTTGTGTGGACCGTAAACATCATGTAGAGGTGCGTTGTTGGATTTTATATCTCTGCCAGAATTGTAACAGCTTTTTCAGTGACCAGAATGACATTAATAGCAGTAATGATGATGATAGATAATGATAATAATAATAATAATAATATACTTAATAACTAATAGAAATAATAATAATAATAATAATAATAATAATAATAATAATAATAATAATGGAGTTCTCAGGACGAAAATGGAGGGTGGTGAGTGGGCGTATTCTTACTGTAACTACTAAGGTAACCAGTTTGGTTTATGGACATATTCTTACTGTAACTACTAAAGAGACCAGTGTGGTTTATGGACATATTCTTACTGTAACTACTAAAGAGACCAGTGTGGTTTATGGACATATTCTTACTGTAACTACTTAAGTAACCAGTTTGGTTTATGGATATATTCTTACTGTAACTACTAAAGTAACCAGTTTGGTTTATGGACATATTCTTACTGTAACTACTTAAGTAACCAGTTTGGTTTATCGACATATTCTTACTGTAACTACTAAAGTAACCAGTTTGGTTTATGGACATATTACTACTGTAACTACTAAGGTAACCAGTTTGGTTTATCGACATATTCTTACTGTATCTACTAAGGTAACCAGTTTGGTTTATGGACATATTCTTACTGTAACATACAATGTGGCAAGCGCCTGTCTTACATCAGTGTGTGTGTGTTTGTCTTTGTGTCTCGCTGGGGCGAGGTTTGGCACTCGTATGTGAATCAGTCAAAACATGGTCAAACATGGCTTTATTACCTCCTACTTTAATGGTCCAATCGTCACTGGGACTAAACATCACCAGGTTACCCAAGATCTCATCGGGGGGGTATTTTTCTCCTTCCTCAGCCCTCTCCTTTCTTAGATATTCAGGCTATGATCAGTGATATAACCATCATAATTTGACTGGGAGGTTGACAATTCGTCAAACTATTCCTTGAATCCATTGGTTGATATTTTAAAAGCATGTAAACCCATTCACAAGTTTTTCACGCGATAGAAAAAGGAGAAATAACGAATGAGTGAAGTCCCACTACCAGTGGCAGTTACGCGGCACCCCGCAGTGCCCTGTTGGGAAGTGCTAAGTCAGTGAAGTAGCTGTGTGCGGAACCAGTAGTTCTTATACACAGAGAGGCAGTCAAGTGGTGCGCTGTGCCTAATGGGTTAACAAAAATATTGTTTAATATGACTGAATTATCTTTTTTTAAATGTATACGTGCATGTGAATTTTAATTTTCCCCTTAAAGGTTAATAAAATAATTTTTATGTTCTTGTCTTATCTCACCTTATTAACACTGAGTGTTTGGTATTTGTTCCAAAAGACGGATCATATTGTGCAATGAACACTGAAAACTAAGTACGTGGTGTTTGCTTACTTCATTCCCCAGGAGAGGGCACTATCCCCATAGACCCGGACAGCCCGCCAGTTCAGACCTGGGACGGAATTGTCAGGGGCGAGCGACTGCGCACCATGTCCTGCAGTGACAAGCTCTGCCGCTGGAACGTACTCGGCATGCAGGGGGCGCTACTCTCGCACTTCCTGGAGCCCATCTACATGAGTTCTCTTACCCTAGGTCAGTAGATTGTCTCTCTCTCTCTGTCTATTGCTTTCTATCTTACTCTCTCTCTCTCTCTCTCTCTCTCTCTCTCTCTCTCTTTCTATCTCTCTGGGTTTAACGTCTCCTAGGTTGCCCTGAGGAATCCTATTATGGTGACAGGCGTTATTGATAGAAGCCAGAAGCTCAAAGCAAAGGCAAGACATGAAAGATTCTATTCCAGTCCGTTTTTTTGTAACCTTAGACCAGTTTTTTTTTATTTACCATCTCCAGGACTTGTTCACTTGCTCTCAAGTTTCAGACCGATATTAAGGGGACTCGCGTCGGCGAAAATGCACCGATTCCGTTCACTTTAGTTTTAAGCAATAAATAAGCAGACACCTGACAGGCCAGCGACGACCACCGTCTCACGAGGGGTCATCGGGGGGTTAATGGCTTTTCACCCGATGCAGGTACCGGCCTATTGCCTGAGAGCATTTTTTCAGGAAAATTTTCAAAACTCAACACTTTATTTTATCGCGCAGTTTAAACCACGCTGATTAAATCATTATTTTCTTTTTATAAGTTATTTCTCCAAATATGAACATTTCCGAGGAACTAAATTTTATATGGATAGGTATATCCTGTCTAATGCTATAACGACTTTAATTGGTTGATGGAAATCTGGAATTATTATCATGATTGCTATTTTTAATTTAAGTTTTTAATTACTTTTCCACCATAGAGAAAATATATTTTTGCTTTAACAGAATTGTTTATTCTTCTAGTTTACAAAGATATAAATTTTGTCTGCTGCACATGGGTGGCTAAAATGTAGTGTTCCATTTTGTTGAAAGCGTGCTATGATATTTGTATATTTTATTCTGATATCCTACTTTTAATATAGAATAAATAAGGTAAAACGATAAGTATTTGTTCAGAACTTTAATTATTTCTATGATACACGATTTTTTATTTACCATCTCCAGGACTTGTTCACTTGCTCTCAAGTTTCAGACCGATATTAAGGGGACTCCACATTTCACAGTGATTGCCTAGGCATCATTCAAACTCAGCTGCAGCTGATCCAGCATTCTATTGCTAATGCTTAGAATTATTCCTAAAACAAATGAAAACAGAACTATGAGAGAGTTATAAAGAAAATCTAATTGTTTTGAGAATGGAAGAGAAAGATGCCATGCTGTTAATTTAGATATATGAATAATATATAGGCCATTCGACTGTCCTCATCTCTAATTTTTGTTTGAACCTTGAAAGCAGAACTTGTAGTGTTGGATATTAGTTATTAACGGTGCTGGCACAGATACACTACCTCGGCTAAACACAGGAACTGCCAGGGACTAACCATAGAGAAAGTGGTCAGCGGCTCAAGAAAAACACAGTACACACTACACAGGTCATGTTCTCTCTCGGCCTCTCTTGTTTTACTTGTGAAATAGATCTCTAGCTTCGCGTGATGTGGGATAGGTTAAATTTTAAAATACATTGTTAGCCTTTACTTTGTGTTGCTTCGGACGTTGTTTAAATGTAAAAGAAGAATCCGCCAGGATTCCTGTTTGACCACGGCCACCTCTCTAGAGCCGTGTGCTGCAGGCTGGACAGGGGTTCGGATCCCTTGGACGCGCAACTCCCTAGCGGCTACCACCTGAACCACCCAGTGCTTGGTCGAGTGACCGCCTGCGACCCCCCCAGAGAGACTCAGAAAACAAAGTCGGTGAGCATCAACTGGGCAGCCTGCTCGGACGATCGGCCGGAGGTTCTGGATGGTTCTCTTGGAATCTGCTATACAGGGTATGCTGGTTAACAGAGAGACGGAAATGTTGTTGCTTAACCTTTTTGTTTACTTCAGGGTTTAGGTTGTCAAAATGCCAAATTTATTGTTTCTTTGTATCATTTAAATGCAGAATCTTTCACTTTTGGCTGTCTGTTAGTCAAAAAATCTAAATTTTAAGTTTTTCTTAATAAATGTTTTAGCGAAACCAAAATAATAATAGTGCTTCCTGAGATCAAATGCCTTGATCAGCTCAGAGAATTTTGTCACGTAGGTGAAAAATTAAGTTTCGAACAAGCCGGTCCTTGTTGTGCATGTGGCTTGAGCATAGTGTCTTTCTTTTCCATCTTTCTCTTACTTAGCACAATTCAATGGCTCAAGCCATGGCATACTTTTACAAGGAAGTCACAGGATTTGAAATTACATTATATGTAGGGTATTCCAAAACTCATATCTTTATAACCAATAACGAGAGAAATACACATTTTTACCTATGGTAAAGTTTCAACTTTTTTATCTTTCAAATAAAATGTCTATTTCACCGCTTACATGTACACAATGTGATTTTGTTGAGTTAAGATCAGAGAACTTTTATAACCAGAATCACCAATCTTCTCATTTCCGTTCAATTACCCTGGGTTTGCTTGTTGTGTGACTCTCGACTGTGCTTGTCCTCCTCCCCCCCTTTCACAGTGTGGAGAGACAGATGTTCTCCCGCCTGACCAAGCGTCGACTCTACTCTCAGTTCCAGAAGGTTTGTGTCGCCCTTGACAGAAATGAACTACTCACACCGCCCCAGGGCAGAGACCAAGAATTCACATACCTACAGGTTTGGGATTTAAATCATTACAATTTTGTTCTGAATAAACAAAAAAAGTTTGTGTTTGTGTTGTAATTTCTAAATCAGATATTTTTGTCTTATGGCTAAGATTTGATCGGATTGAAGTTGAAATGAATAGAAACAAGACAAAAAAATAATTTTTAAAGATTTTTATCTTTTTTTTTTTTTTTTTTTTAGTAAAGCAAAAAATTAAGGTAAATTATGTAGTGTAGGAAAAACGTGTATCCAGCAAAAATCAGTTTCAATTAAAAAAGAAACATGCCTAATTAGATCACTTCGTCTTTTGAAATACTTGTAAACTTTTAAAAACAAAATTTTTTTTTTCAAAAAGGTCTCTTAAAATGATCCAAATTTTTTATTAAGTCATAATTGAATGTTTCTTTTTATTCTTATATCAATCATCTCACATTTTTTCCACATAATGAAATGATCAAAATAAGAAAAATTTTGTATAAAAATAAAATATTATATAATGCTGAAGAAAAAAGAAAATACATATGTTTATGGTCATGAGAAAAAAAAAGAAAAAAAAAGAAAGGTTTCCCCCCAAAAATCAAGGACACTATATTATTTTTTTTGTTCGAACAGTCATGAGGAAAAATAATGAGTTTCACATCTTAACTTCCTTTCACAGCTAATTAGTGATTATAAAATTTGGGCTACATTTAGACAGCACTGGAAAAATAATTCAAAAGGATGGAGGCGGTGTGATTTTTATTTAAAATAGGTTTTATAAAATACTTTAAAGCAGGGGAAATATTGAAGGGTTAGAGTGTGATGAGAGGTAGCTATGTACCCACTTAAAATATAAAAAAAAAGAAAGAATTAAAATACTCTTACAGAAGTAATAAATTCAGTGAATAAGCTCAGGAAGCTTTTTTTTTTCATGGTACATGTACTGTTTTTATTGTCCCCTATCAATACAGATGAAGCATATGAGCAGAGACTTTCTTCAAGCGAAGGAAGCCATGGTGCGTCGCTTCAAAGAGAAGAAATGTGGTCCGTGGGTAGCCAAGCCTGTAGAGGAGGAGATGTTTTCTTAGCAGCTTTTCCGACAGTGTGAGAGTGGAGGCTAGGGTGGGTGGATGGTAGGGGAGATCATCTCTCTGACTGAATACGATGAGAGGCAGATTTGTGCCCCAGCAGCATCCTCAGACACAGAGACAACGGAGAAACGGTTTTATTTGTAGCCAGAGCAGAAGCCAGTTCGATTTGGAGAACATACATACATATGTTGGTTACATGCTAGCTCTCCTCGACTGGTCTTGTCATGGAGGGCATCAGGTCGAAGCTATGCAGCTCTTGTGATATCATGATTAAGAAGCTTTTTCCCCATCCTGTTTGATTAACAACACTTTATTTACATGATTTGGTGTAGTTACAAAACTTAATGTAAAGAAATACATTCCCTTTGTGAACCATGTTGTTAATCAATTACAGGCTTTGGTGCTTACGAAAAAGATTTTTCTGATTGGGCTTCTTACTTTTAATTAATAAATGCTTTGTCTAGTTTGTCTGCATGTTATGTGTGCCTGGTTGAGGACACACTCAGACAGATGGAATACTCTTATAGTATGAACAGTGCCATCCACCCTCCGCCCTCCTCTCCGCCTTCACCAGTTGAGACGAGCAGCAAAGAAAACAAAGATTGCTTCTACCAGCATCAGCCCTTTGTTATCTGCATCTTTTCATTTTGTAAATACGTTACATTTTGTATGCACAAGTTCACTTCACTTCACTATGACCTATATATTAGTGTATATATACCTGTACTACTTAGTGTTGGAGACAGTGGCTCAGTTGTAGAATGAGTAACTTTCAATTCCAAACTCCCTGATTTGATCCTCATTCGGACAGCCTTGTTCTATTAAACCAGTCTGAGGACCCTCCGCGGTACAGCCTAGTTGCTTATGATGGACTTTAAACAAGCAACAAACGAGGCCAAATGTGGTGTTAAACTGTAGCGTGTAGGCCTGCTTAACAACAGCAAGTTGTCTTCAACTTTATGTAGCTGTAAGTGAAAGAGTTGACTTTTTCATGGAAACTAATAGCCTTTGAGTAAAGAGTTGATTTTTTTCAGAGGAAGAAATACAGACCCTTTGTTGTAGTATTGATATTTTTCTTATTTGCTTTGTTGTTAGCAGCCCAAAGCTTGTCAACATTTTCCCATTACCCCACACACATTCGGTGCGCCTTGGTATTATCAGCTTTTACTAGCACCTATTTGTATTGAATTGCACAACTTACATTACAAAATAATAAAAATCTAAACTTCTTTTACCTTTTCCTACATTTAAAAAAAATTCCCCAAAATAGTGTGCACACAAGGAATAGGCCAAAAACAATACAATGTGACGAGGTTAAAGCTTTCACTACCGCAGTAAAAGTTTTCACTTTGACAGTTCTCTTTGACAGAAGAATTCTAAACCAGACTTTGTCATCGTCTAAGTAACGGTTATATCACATCTTCCAGTCTAACATACATCCACATAGGAAAACAGAGACTTTAGTTTGCCGTTCTGTACTACAGAATTCAGTTAGAATTGCTTTTTATTTTTATACCTGATAGTAATTTTGAGAACATTGTTTTATTCTCCTATACTTAATAATGAAATAGCATCCAACCATGTTTGCTACTTTGCATTATGATAATTGTTTTCACCTAAAATTGTACATGTTACAGTGTTGAGGTGAAGCTCTGCAAACGTTACAAGCACTAGTTTTTTTGTGAAGACATAATTATCATACTATATTTGCCTTAAACAGATCAGGAATATTATAAGTTATATTTAAATGGAGAATGGCTGGAAACATTAAGACTCAAGGTAAGGGCTTTATGAATATTTAAAATGAGAAATTAAAACTTTTTTAAAATTATGAAATGGAACAAATTTCAAAATCAAACACAGGCTTATCAAGATTGAAATAAGTTGTTTATTTGAGGATCCTCAATTTCTATTTACACATATATACTCTTATGCTATTTCTTTAGACAGTAGTGTGTGTAATATTTGAAAGTGTCTAGCGAAACCCCAAACAGGGCCTACCTAGCCAACGGGGCTAGAGGGACCCAGAAATATTCTGCTTTGCACATGCGTTATCTCTGGCATTTGCCTTCTCTCTAGTAATGCAGACTACGAAACCTACACTCATGTATGCTACAATATTGTAAATGCTGATATACACTGTTACAAAGAGTTTTCTCTTTGGTCATGTAGATGTCTACTGTGTAGACCTAAGCCATGTCTTTTACAAGTTGCAGAAAAAAAGTCCAGAAAAATATCCCATAACAGCTCTTAGGTTTTGAAAATGACTAGATAAGGTTCTCCTCTTACTGCCACTCTCTCTAAGAAAAGAAAACAAAAGGAAATTATATCCTTCAAATCGATCTAATGTCTTTTTAGGTTAGGTTTAGATTTAAAAGCTAGAAGAGTTCTAGGTTGGACCTAAGCCTCAGGAAGCGCACAACCGAATCCTTTCTAAAATCTAATCATTCATTAAACCTAATGTCGAATAGCACTGAAACAGCCAGTTGGTTTAAATTTCTACAGTCTAGCTCAGATATAGTTAAGCTTAGCAGCACACACATTCTCCTAATATAATACATCACCATAGATCTATGGCTAGACCTGCTTGTTTTCAAAGTTAGTAGGTCCTATTGCAGGCATAAAATATTATGCAGTAAAAGCCTTAAGATTAAACGTATCCTAAGTCACTTTCACAAGACTAAATTTTGTGGACGTTCAAGAAAGCTATGAGTACGATGTCACAATCACATCAGGCATAGAAGTCCCAGATCTATGTCTTTCTTTGAAGAAAAAAACCGCTATAATTTTTTTTTACGGGGACTGGTGTTAACCTAAATTTTTTACCCCCCAAAAAGCGTTTCCAGTTTTTATTGATATATACATTTTTTTAAACTCCTGACTCTTTTTTCCATTTCCTGATCAATGTTGAGCGCTGTCTCTCTAGCTTATGGTCTATTTGGCAAGGCATGCCCAATGTAGAGTCTCTCTAGCCTCTCTGGCAAGGCATGTCCCATCTGGGGACTCTCTAGCCTCTACCACATTTTTTTCAAATTGATTTTGCTCTATAAAGACTTATCTTTTTCTTTTTGATAAAATAAGTTTTTGCTTGTGTATTTGTAGAGATTTTGTTATATAAATAAAATTATATTGAAATTGAAAATTATTCCACCTTTATTTTGTATTCTTGCTTTGCATCAAATAGATTAAAATTGAAAATTTTTTGAAAGAACGTTTATGTCTCCCAGTAACTTCTTGTCAACTTCTGCGTAATTTATTTGTCTTTGTTTCTTAACATATTTTAGGTCTAAATTCAGGGTGCGAATTAGAATTTAACGAAAGTGTTTTGTAATATTATTACACCTGTATAATTATGAAAGAAAAAAAAATAGAGAAATGTGTGAAATATTCCATGTTGAAAATTAAAAAAAAAATATTGTAGTACTAGTAGAGTAAAGGCAGAATAGAAGCTGCGTGAATATTCTAAAAATGAAAAATATAGATCTTAATCTCTCTCTAGCATACAATAAAGCAGTGCAGTGCCTGTGAAGTTCTCATCACTCAATACATTGAATTTTAGCAAGATGAAATCAGTATTTGGTAGTAAAGAAAAAAACGACCCGATCCGTTTCTTAAGTATATTCTTGATGTATAAAGCATTGCGACTAATGTGCGGGCCATTGAATAGTTTAAAACTGCCAGTTTTTAGAAAAATGTGTGCTCGTGCCAAATGAATGTCTTACTGTTCATTAATGTAGCAGTAGATCAATTAAATGTTATTGAGTAAATTCTCAATCATGTGAAGATTGACTCTCAAAATCATTGAATGAATTATAAATTATTTCTCAACAACGATATCACAGAATAAAAAAGTTGTATGCGACAACATTGGAAAAAGTCTTAAAGGAGTACAAAAAGCGAACTGTTTTGATTAGAGGTGACTTTGATCTCCCAAATATCAACTGGGGAGATAATACATGCAATTTATTGGAAATCAGTACATTATACTCCAAAGAGCTGATCACCATCTTTATTGAAATGACAGATCATAGGGTCCTACAAGTAGTGAAACAAAATACAAATTACAAGAGAAAATCGGTGTTAAATCTTACAACAACCACCCGTCACATGTCGATATCGTCATATATACTTTAACTACCTAGTTTCAGTGACCGTGATATCGTCGAAATTGATATGAGAGAGAGAGAGAGAGAGAGAGAGAGAGAGAGAGAGAGACTCTCTCGTCCTCCCACATGCCCCACCTTTCGTGAAGGTGATACAGACCAGTGCTATTTTTAGGAACACCGCGACTACCTAGACAAACGTCTACGCAATCACATGGGGCTATCTAGATACAATCTTTTGACTCTGAGTGTTGGCGTTTACAAATACAACTGATCCCTTTTTTGCTCGCTTGTAAAGAGGACTGCAGACTTAATTTTGTCTCTTTTCCAGAACAATCCAAAATACTGCACCCTTTAAAAATTGAAGCTTAAACAGGTGCAGGCAGTGGCTCTGACAAAAATGATAAGGCCAGATAAAGTGATAGAAAAATGTAAAAGAGAAGCAGGTTATTATTATTATTTTTGTTAAAGTTTTTTTCCCGAGAAAACAAAAAGATTCCAATGATTCTGAGAAGAAATATAGAATGATTCTAAACGTAAAACAGCTAAATACTTAAATCAAGAATGTGAATTTTAAGACCGATACCGGTACTCTTAAGTCATGTTTGAACTTGATGGAGCAAGGCTAATTTACAGCTGGTTCAGATTTGCAAAGAAAAAAAAAAGAATAACAACAAAAGAAATAACCCCTAATTTATAATTATGCAGTTATCCACGCAGATGTCACTGGTTATCTGAAGGTTGTGGTTTATGACCAACCTCACCAACACCTTGTCTTGCCTCGGGGGTACAGGGACAATACCAGAATTGTCGACATTTGAGTCGGGCTCGTAGATCAATCAAAACAAATCTGTTGAAACTCTTCAGTAATGTTGTTTCCGCAACGGCTTCAAGGCCAAATCCCTCTATGCTAGACCAAAATTGTAGGCATATTATGAAATCTGCGTCTTAAGAACCGAAAGATACGTATATCGACGGATCAACTTTTTAAGTGTGAGCTCGTATGATGAGCTGTATTTTTTTTTCTTTGTTTTGTTTTCGGAACTGTACTGCCAAAGTGAGATGAAAAGTCGGTGCTCCCTATTTAGGACCAAGCGCTAACACTTGTGACAAATTTCATTAATCTTCCCACCACGTATTCGTGCTCGGGGCCTTCACTTAAAAATTCAATGAAATCTAAATGATAAGTAAATATTGAAATCTTTACTCATGGGTCTAAAAAGCTCTCTGAACCAGAGATATAAATAGTAAAAGTAATTTTTAAAGCAAAAAAATCTGACAATATTATTTTTAAATTTAAATTGTGCTTTTGTTAGGTATATATAACTTTTAGTATTTTTCAGGCCTTAGTTAGCGGAGAATTCCCAGCGTCTAGCGGGCTTGATTAGACTGCCCTCGGTTCTCATTATAAATTATAATACACACAAACAGAGTTATGAAATACACACTATTTTTTAACCTTGCCTGCTTTCCAAATTTATGTTTTGGACTGGTGTAAGAACAGCACTTATCTTTTTCTTCTTTTAATACCGAATTACATATGATTATTTATTCATAATATTTTGTCTATTTTATCCTACCTTTCCGTTGAATGTTTTAAAGCTTAATTACTTTGCGCTTATCCATTCCATAATTGTAATTGCATCAGTAATTTTCCTTTCTTTTAATCACCAGGGTTTTCAGAACTAAAACAGACTTTGCATTAAACGATGTTAATTATGTATGCATACATTGAAAGCACACGTGTTCTATATTGATGCTTTTTGGCTGTACTAATTACTATGTGGTTTTGTCGTTTCTATCGCGGTGGCCCTGGTATAGAACATAGGCTGCCGATGCAAAAAGTTTGGTTCGAATACTGGCGATTTTGCTCCCTACTGGTTGTGTCGGTGTTAGTTCAACGTGACTGGCTGTGACAGTAGCCTTGTTATCCTCACCCTGTCTCGCGTGTTGCAGCACATACCTTATTGCTAAGCTTAATTAGTTGTAATTTAACTTCTAAAATCAATTTTCTCTCTCTCTCTCTCTCTCTCTCTCTCTCTCTCTCTCTCTCTCTCTCTCCCCCTCTTTCTCTCTCTCTTTCTCCCTCTCTCACTCTAAGGACACACACAATCTTGTAGCCAATATTATCGTCCCCTTTGCATCACCTTTAATAATTAGAATGCAGCGAAGCAGACCAGTGCTATTTTTAGGAACACCGTGACTACCTAGACAAACGTCTACGCAATCACATGCGGCTATCTAGATACAACCTTCATACATAGAGGAATTATTTAAAATTATATTATATAGTCCACATAATTTTCGAATATAAAACGTGTAGACCGCAGACTTGTTATAATTATAGAACATGTTTTGTCTAGACTGAACTACACCAAGTTAGAGACAGAGCTCTATGGTCCAATACAATGTAAAATCCTACAGTGAACTGAATCTCATTAATTTTACTACATATAGACCGGTCCAGATTTGGGACACTGGCCAAGCGGAAAAAATTGACTCGGGAATAAAAAGAAAGAAAGGAAGGAAGTAAGGAAGGAAGAAACAAAAGTGACATAAACGAAATCTAGTCAAAGGTGGTTTTCATAAAAACAACAACAACGGGAAACCATAATATTGGGCCATTAAAAAGGGTGTGGCAACGTCCGAACCGATATACAAATTTTACCCGCCGAATGTGATGGTGTGGAACAAAGCCATCATAGAGGGCTCCAACGGGCGCTGATCCCGGCTCCACACCACAGGGGAGCCCTATCGACTATTAATTACTAAAAATTACATCTATATATTTAATTTTCACCTCGTGCCAAATTGTTTAGGCAATCAAACAAGCTGTGTACTTAAGTGTATATGTAGATTCGGCACCTGATGTTTCACATATTCACCAACTCACTATCATCGTTAGATTTGTTAAATCAGCACGGTGGGAATCTAACCAAGAGATTTTACATTTTGGTTAACGTCAAGACCACACTGGAAATACCATGGAAGAGATGATTCTAAACTGTTTTGCTGAAACTGCAATCGATTTTTGTAATTGTAGATGCCAGTTATACGACAAGGTAGCCAACATTCCTGTAAAGTATAATTGTTTGGAGTCCAGCAAAGAATTTTGGAGGAACATAATTTTGCAAAGTTCATTCCATGTGTCGATCATTCTTTTAACCACGTAGGGCGTGCTGCCGTTGATTCATGCGCGGAGGCAGTCACTTTTTTGGGGATCATTTATGACTATACTGTTTGTTCTCTGCGTAAGCAAAACAGTGGGCAGCACTTCGTATCACTAGAATAAAGAGAACTCTAACATTTATCTGATGCATGGCGGAAGGCGGTACACCTTTGGACAATAATATATCTGCTAGAAGGTTTTCCCAAAGTCAGCAAGACATTGCAGGACCCTCAGGTCACACTGAATACGTATGCACATTTTTTATTCTTCTCTACATCACTTTGTCTCAACAACTCGCGACAATTTTGTCGAAATATAGACAAGTTCGCAACAAATACTTATTGCCATGTGTTGACCTCAAAGCGGCCAGAAAAAAAAGGAAAAAAAAACACACCAGAAAACGTGCCAGCAAGGGAATATTCAAAGTAAAATCTTTCTTTCACAACCAACGAAGCTCTTTTAACCAATCTTATGAAAAGAGCATTTGTATACAATAAAGTGTCAGGGCATTTTCATTTGATTAAGAATAAGATGCAAGAAGGGCGAACATTCAACACAATGTTAAAAAACTGACTGCAAAAATTAATACACGAATAATGTGGTTCCCAAGCTTGCGGATTAGCCTGTACACTTTCAGAGAAATGTATAGCGAGCTCACAAAAGGCAGCATTCAAGCAGCTTTTCCCTAACGTCAAGATCACCCTCAGAATAGTTCTTACCCTGATGGTGACAAACTTCAGTGGTGAACGATCTTTCTCAAGACTCAAAAGAAAAAAAAGACAAATAAGATCCACAATGGCTCCGGGAAGGTTGTCAAATTTCAGCATTTTACGCACTGAGGCAGACAAGCTTAGGAAACTCGATTTTAATGACATCATTGAAGCCTTCGCAGCAAAAAACAAAAAAAACAAAAAACAAAAACAAACAAACAAACACACACAAACAAAAACAATAAAAAAACAAACAAACCAAAAACAAAAACAAAAACAAACAGGAAAAAGCCTTTGTAGGCTAACATTTTAAGGGAAGATCTGATCATTATTCGTGTGTGCAGGTATCAGGATCAACAACAGCAGCAGCAGCAACAATAACAAAAACAACAGCAACATGAACAACAATAACAATAATATCAGGAACAACAACAACAATTTATTATTGAGACGATATCACATGGGGCACATGAAAAGCTGAAAAAGGGATGGGGTGGAGGAGGTTGTTGTTGAGTTGGTTTTAACGTCCAACATCGGCACTATAAAGGCTATATTATGGAGGGACCCCGAGACTGACGTCTGACAATTTATGTGCCTCCACACACGAGACAGGGCGGGGATACCATGATTCCTGTCACATTAAACTGACACCAACTTAACCAGTAGGGAGCGAAATCGCCAGGGCTCGAACCACGGACCTTTTGCGTCGGAAGCCGATGTTCTACCCCAGGACCACCGAGCCCCACGGGTAGAGGAGGGCCTTGAGCCGACCAGTAGCACAGAGCCTCGAGTTGCTAAATCTGGACATGCATGTAGATAATTATACTGGCACCACAGATGTCTATTAATAGACATCTGTGACTGGGACAAACAGTGCATGATCTAGCACGTCCGAACATGGCCAAATACGGACATTCATTATGCAGCTGTCTAGTTTCCATTCCAACCGCACAGTGGATCAAAGATTCTATACACCCAGATTGATGACTGAGTTACGCAATCGTGTCCACCTAGGGCTAAGTGAACTGATGATAGGAACCGACTACGTAGCTAATATGCTTATGGGTATTCTTGTCGTTGGTAACCACAACTGAAGCGAGGCACACAGCACTAGTTACCCCGCGTAGTTTTGTTGACCTCAGGTCGCAGAAACCTTGTGCGGAACGCTCCGCTGGCCAAGAGAGTTATTTTTCTACCCTTTTTAGATTACAAATGGTTAATCCCTAATTTTCTTATCTTGAGACGGACCGTTAGCTTACCACAACGTTGTACTTACAATCCTAAGCGTTAGAGCGTAGACTCCTGAGAAAACTGGGTAGAAATAGAACGTAGGGCAGTTTATGATATACTTGTACTTGTATTCTATTGTTATTATTTCTTTTACAATCAATATCAGATAATCAGAAAAAAAATTCTGTCAATTAGTACTACATAGCATCCAAGTAGTCTTAGAGCATTTGGCTTTCTTGAATTCTTTCTTCTTTTTTTTTCTTTTTCTTTTTTTTTTTTTTTTAGAAAGATAAGATAACAAAAGATAGAATAAAAGAGATAATCATTATCATCATGGAGTGCCGTGCCGGTTGGCGTTGACGACCATGTCCTTCCACATCTCTCTGTCATCGCATTTCACAATCAGCGGTCGATTCCTTTGTTCCATCGATCCATCTCCTTAGTCAGTCCCGGATCTTTTCTCTCTGATTTCCATTCGCTCTCGTTCCGTTCATTTTCCCAGTCGCACGAGTAATAACATGTTTTAAACTAAGTCTGCGAATGGGATGACCAACGAATTCTGGTTGTTGTATCCCGATTTTTTAAAAGATTTATTCCGGTGCCTGTTTCTCATTAGACACTTTCGATTGTTTTCCTCGCTGTCCATGAGGCTTTGAGCATTCTTCGGATAAACCACATACCAGGTGCTGTGATACGTTTCTCTAATTGTTGGTTCAATGTCCAAGTCTAGTTTCCGTACAGAAGGACGGGATGTATTTTGCTATTAGTCAAAATTTTATTTCATTTCCAGATAGGTTTGTTTGGCTTTTCCTATTTTTTGTTTTATTTCTGTATCACATGTGCCGTTTTCTGTTATCATCTCCACGAAGTATTAAAATATTTCCATCTGGCGTAACCTCCCATAAGTCCCAACTTTTAATTTACATGTGGGAATAACCTTTTGCCATGTACACCAACATATCTCTGTTTTTTTTTCTTCGTTTAAGTCCAATTTCTTCGCTTTCTTTTATGATGATATTCAATAACGCCTGTAGATCGTTGTCATTCTCTGCTATGAGGACAGTGTCGTTAGTATACCTCATGTCATTGATGATATGACCTCCTATCAGTAATCCTGGTTCATTTTTTTTCACTCATACGGCGAAATAATTCATTAAGCTCTTTCAGGTGTTCTTCAAACGTCTCAGTGTGTTCTAAGATGTCATCCAGTCGGATGGTTCATTCCGCTGAGCAAACTCTTTATAGCTATGGTCGGGGTAGCTCCAGAGTTCATCATGCCGAAAGGCATTCGAGCAAACGCGTAATGCATGTTCATAGCATCAAACGCCGAATGACGAAGTAGAGTCCCTGGTGACGGAGTGGAGTCGCTGGTGACGGAGTGGAGTCGCTGGTGACGGAGTGGGAGTGGAGTCGCTGGTGACGGAGTGGAGTCGCTGGTGACGAAGTGGAGTCGCTGGTGACGGAGTGGAGTCGCTGGTGACGGAGTGGAGTCGCTGGTGACGGAGTGGAGTCGCTGGTGACGGAGTGGAGTCGCTGGTGACGGAGTGGAGTCGCTGGTGACGGAGTGGAGTCGCTGGTGACGGAGTGGAGTCGCTGGTGACGGAGTGGAGTCGCTGGTGACGGAGTGGAGTCGCTGGTGACGGAGTGAGTGGAGTCGCTAGTGACGGAGTGGAGTTGCTGGTGACGGAGTGGAGTCGCTAGTGACGGAGTGGAGTTGCTGGTGACGGAGTGAAGTCGCTGGTTACGGAGTGGAGTCGCTGGTGACAGAGTGGAGTCGCTGGTGACGGAGTGGAGTCGCTAGTGACGGAGTGAAGTGCCTAGTGACGGTTTAGTGACGGGTTTAAACAGACCCGGCAAGATTTATATCGATGGTCTAAGCACACCCATAGATGTTGTTTAGCGCCCAACGCCAGCACTATAATAGGCTTTATTGTGGACGGGCTCCAAGACTGACGTCTGACAATAGCGTACACTGTCAGACACTAGACAGGGCGGGAAGACCTGTACTCTTGTCTTTATCGGACACATTAAACGGACACCGACCCAACCAGCACGGGACGAAGTCGACAGAGCGGAGCTCGAAACACGGACCTCCTGCGTCGAAAGCCGGTGTTCTACCCCAGGACAACCAAGCCCCCACCACGCCTATGAGGTTCAAACCTACCAGTACAGCGCACTCTTAAGGCGCCACAGGTGATCTAACAGGTAAACTCCCTACTGTGAGTGTGATAACGCCACTCTCTTTTATTTCTTTATTATGCATTCTGTATTAGTTTCATTAGCATGCAGGAAGTTAGCTAAAATTACAGTAATGTCAAAGTAGATAACTGAATTTGAATGTTCCACCCACGTCAATCTAAAATAGGAAAGTGTCAAGCTGACTGTATTATGAGACAAGCGGCGATCAAATCGAGAATGAACAGCTTAACAATATTGGATCAAGTCAGAAACAAGATGAATAATGAATACATGTACCCATGCATAAAATTATATGCTGATTTCTTTTTATACATGCATAACATCCCGTAAAGATCTGTTCTGTTATGCACAGACTTTCTGTCACATTCATATACAAATTGGTTTATTATTATAGCTTTGAAAAGAATCCATCTGCATCAAATTTGATAGCTTGGATTAGACAAAGGCTTAAGGCAAAGATAACAATATTATCTAGTGCAGTGTTATATGTTGCTTAGCGGGTGCGTTGGCGATACACCTAATTAGTCCGCTGCAAGGAAGTTCCCACAAGTTCCCCTGCTGGCTCAGCCCGCTGCAAGGAAGTTCCATCACCACAAGTTCCCCTGCTAGCTCAGCCCGCTGCAGGGAAGTTCCATCACCACAAGTTCCCCTGCTAGCTCAGCCCGCTGCAGGGAAGTTCCATCACCACAAGTTCCCCTGCTAGCTCAGCCCGCTGCAGGGAAGTTCCATCACCACAAGTTCCCCTGCTAGCTCAGCCCGCTGCAGGGAAGTTCCATCACCACAAGTTCCCCTGCTAGCTCAGCCCGCTGCAGGGAAGTTCCATC
>RQTK01001551.1:47359-54859 GCA_003991915.1 Elysia chlorotica
CTACTACTACTACTACTACTACTACTACTACTACTACTACTACTACTACTACTACTACTACTACTACTACTACTACTTATTCTTCTAAATTTGCGACTTCTAGGTGTCTGGTCATGAAGAGAACAACAATTCCAGGACATCGGAATGTGACAGCTGGGTCTACGACAAAACTGGCTTGGTTTCTGCCACGATCGATGTAAGTAAAACTACCTCTGAATGTATCTATCTTTTTCTTTGATTTTTGTTTAAGGTTTTGTTTTAATTGAATACAATATAATTATATAGTAGAACGTTTCTATGTTCGTGTGATAAAAAGCTTATTGTCCTATTGAATGAGCAGCTGGTGTCAAACAGTATACATATGAAAAACAAAAGAATAAGATTAATAAAAAGACAGAAAAATTATTCATTTTCACTCTGAGGCTTGCATGATTAAGCAAAAGTCAATTGTGGGAAACAGCAAATACTTATTTCAACAAGCATATGTGTGCACGTTTATTTTTGCTGGTATAATTAAGTCTTCTTTTGTGTGCTACTAAACCATATATGTTAAATGCCAAAGTCTAAATTGTATGCACTGAATGAATAATTACCCAACTTTACCTTATAATGAGTTAATACATTCTGATGGAAACAAAAACATTTTGCAGCACTTCCCCAGGAAACAGGGAATTATATGTACCCCTTCGTCCCTGCCTCAGTTAGACTTTCCTAAACCAGATCCAGCCCAGTGTAACATGTATTGTCAGCACTTTAATAGAATCTGCCAACCCTGTTAAAAGTATGAAATGAAGGGTGTAACATAACAATATCGAAACGACACATACAAGAGAGTGAGAGAGGGGGAGAAAGAGAGAGAGAGAGATAGAGAGTCATGACAAAGAGATAGAAGCGTGAGAGGAAGAGAGATAGACAGACAGAGAGGTGAGAGATAGATAGATAGATAGAGAGACAAACAGACACAGAGAGAGAGAGAGAGAGAGAGAGAGAGAGAGAGAGAGAGAGAGAGAGAGAGAGAGAGAGAGAAAGACACGCACACAGACAGATAGACAGACAGACAGACAGAGACAGACAGAAGGAGACAAAGAGACATAGCAGGTGATTGTCAATCTATTGGCCTTCTTTATCATCAGTATCCACTTCTCCTTCTGTTCAAACTGTTCGCCTCTTACTGAATCATAAATTATTTATCTGTTTCCACATTTGTAAATTTAAATAGTTAATAACGATAGTCATTTATCCTCCTAATAACAATATATAATCATGTATTTAAATATTTTCACTCCAAAATCCGTCTACTCTGGAGAATTTATTACTATGCATCTATTTAAATGATTGTGTATTCGATTTTTTTGAGCACATAGAATGGGTGTATGTCATATGTGCACCAATGTCAAGATAGTACTACTTCGTTCATTGGACAAAATTAATACAAATTACTTTATCAACACAGGCAATGAAAGCATAACACTCCGGTTTCCTAGATCTATTGCAAAAAATGCTTCGACCCCCCCCCCCTCCAAACCTTCGGAACAGTTGTGCGCTAAATTATTTGAACACCGAACCTCTGAATATTTATATCACCGAAATCCTCCCATAATTATCCCTATGTTTAATTTACATACTTTTCGCCCTTTTTTTCCTTGCATTTTTTTAACCAATCAATGATCCTATATTTGTCAATTTTATATTGATATTTTAGAATTTACTAAGCTTACTGAAATGCAAATTCAAATTTTCACACACATTTTTTCGCCAGTTCGATGATCTTAAGTTAAGAACAGAGAGAAATACCGATAATTTGATTACAATTTTCCTCCCCTCCCCCTTTTTTTTTCTTCCTTTTATTTTTTCCGTTTTTTTTCCTTTCCTTTTTCGACAATTGAGTAACATTATTTTGGTTTTAGCTCACAAGGTTATATTTGAACCCTCTGTTGAAGTGATAAAGCAGACCGACCATCGGAGAGACCACCGATAGAATTGGTTGCGTGGTGGACAGACTAAACAAACCTCTAGACCTATAATAAATCTTTCGTCGCGTGTTGATGCAATTTCCGGAAATGGGCCAGCTTTTTCCTGGAAATCGGTCGGCTTCCGACTTAAAAAAATATGAACTGTAAACAAAGACTGTAGAAATAATACCATACTTTGCTGTAAGGCTGGCGTTGTTGCTTACAGTAACTGTCTCGCTTTGTGTTCCAGTTTGACATGGTGTGCCAGCAATCCGTCCTGAGGTACCATTATTTCATGATCAACTTTTTTGGAGGTTTCCTTGGAGACTGTGTGTCCGGATTCCTGTCTGACCTGTTAGTAAACAGCACACCTTGTAGGCATACATGTATTCCGCCTTGAAGTCTAAAGAGAACCGCATGTCTTTAAAGCACCGCTAACTTCATAGTGTGTCTTAACGCCTTATGGAAAACCACATGTTTTTTTTTTACCTTGCACTGTGTCTTAACGCCTAAGAAAAATCGCATGTTTTTTTACCTTGTTCTTTGTCATAACGCCTAAAGAAAACCACATTTTTTTTACCATGTATTTCGTCTTAACGCCTAAGGAAAATCACATTTTTTTACCTTGTACTTTGTCTTAACGCCTATAGAAAACCATGCTTTTTTAGGCTTGAACTGTATCTTAAGGCTTAAGGAGAACCATTTGTTTATAAAGCAACGTTATTTGAGACTGCGTCTTCATTGCTAAGGAAAACCCCTTTGGTCGTAGGTACAACTTCAGAGTAGCTTACGACTCGCCGCAAGCCTTCTAATTCTTTTATATTCAGACGACTCATGAGCTTACTAAAATGTAGTACTTACGACCCCATGTCTATAAAGCATCATTAACCATCCTCTCCTTCTGTCTATAAAGCAACATTAACCATCCACTCCTTCTGTCTATAAAGCAGCTTTACCCAACCGCCCCATCTTTCTATAAAGCAGCATTAACCACTACCCTGTCTGTCTATAAAGCAGCATTAACCACCCACCCCGTCTGTCTATAAAGCAGCATTAACCACCCACCCCGTCTGTCTATAAAGCAGCATTAACCACCCATCCCGTCTTTCTATAAAGCAGCATTAACCACCCATCCCGTCTTTCTATAAAGCAGCATTAACCACCCACCCCGTCTGTCTATAAAGCAGCATTAACCACCCATCCCGTCTTTCTATAAAGCAGCATTAACCACCCACCCCGTCGTCTATAAAGTAGCATTAACCACCCACCCCGTCTGTCTATAAAGCAGCATTAACCAACCACTCCTTCTGCATATAAAGAGGAATTAACCACCCACTCCTTCTGCAGATAAAGTAGCATGAACCACCCACCCCGTCTGTCTATAAAGCAGCATTTACCACCCATCCCATCTTTCTATAAAGCAGCATTAACCACCCACCCCGTCTTGCTATAAAGCAGCATTAACCACCCACTCCTGCTGTCTATAAAGTAGCATTAACCACCCACTCCGTCTGTCAATAAAGTAGCATTAATCAACCACCCCGTCTGTCTATAAAGCAGCATTAACCACCCACCCCATCTGTCTATAAAGCAGCATAAACCACCCACTCCGTCTGTCTATAAAGTAGCATTAACCAACCACCCCGTCTGTCTATAAAGTAGCATTAACCACCCACCCCGTCTTTCTATAAAGTAGCATTAACCACCCACTCCTGCTGTCTATAAAGCAGCATTAACCAACCACCTCGTCTGTCTATAAAGCAGCATAAACCAACCACCCCGTCTGTCTATAAATCAGCATTAACCACCCACTCCTGCTGTCTATAAATCAGCATTAACCACCCACTCCGTCTGTCTATAAAGCAGCATTAACCACCCACTCCTGCTGTCTAGAAAGTAGCATTAACCACCCACTCCTGGTATCTATAAAGTAGCATTAACCACCCACTCCGTCTGTCTATAAAGCAGCATTAACCACCCACTCCTGTTGTCTATAAAGTAGCATTAACCACTACCCCATCTGTCTATAAAGCAGCATCAACCACCCACCCCGTCTGTCTATAAAGCAGCATTAACCACCCACCCCGTATGTCTATAAACAGCATTAACCAACCACCCCGTCTGTCTATAAAGCAGCATTAACCACCCACTCCTGCTGTCTATAAAGCAGCAGTAACCACCCACCCCGTCTGTCTATAAAGCAGCAGTAACCACCCACCCCGTCTGTCTATAAAGTAGCAGTAACCACCCACCCCAGTCGATATGTGCATCGAATGTGTGTAACAAAGAACTCTGTCTAGTAGAAGTACCACGCATGCGAGTCAACGTTGGTAGTATTTGACTCTATTGGCACACACGGATGCACACGACTCTAGTGCTATCTTGTGAATCGTGGGGAATTTCTTTCGTAAGACTTTTTATCTGCTGCACTGGGTGTGCCCACAATCCCGGGATCTTCTGTCAGGTTGTGATGAAAGAAAACTATAAAACTTGCCCTGCTTGCCGCTTGTAGCACCGTAATACGCAATAGTCGATGCATAGCTCCATTCTGTTTTTGCAGAAAATGCCCACACAAGTAATATATCATGTTGACAGCTGGCGCTAATGTATTATATATCAATAAATTATTATTCTTTGCTATTCAATCATATTGAATAAATTGGCGCTTATTTCTTTAAAAACATCACGCACGCAATTACATTAAAGCACTGTGAGGCGGGGCGGCTAACTAGTCTCCACAGCCCAACAGAATGAGTGAATGGCTGCACATTTGCATGGACCAGATTGGACATCTGTTGTTAGACACTGAGAACATCAAACTAAATACGACATTGACTATAATTTTTTAAAGGTGTCTAAAATAGAAGCCATTTTTACTACACAACTTATATATATATATTTATATAATTATACATTGTACTAACAAAAACAAAAATGCGACCAAAACCGTTATGTTGTGCAGCGGTTGCTATGGAGATCGCTGCTTCAGCGCAGAGGGCTAAGGTTTTCTGCTCAAACAGAAAGCACTGCATTTCCTGGCCCGTCGGCTTCAAAAGTCAACTGTAACTGTGAATTTGACTGCATGAATATTTTCTATTATCAGCCCTTCGAATTCCGGCTTATGGTGAAAAAAAATTGACGTTGTTCCATTTTGGAACTCGATGACATTTGCATTTTGCGTGTTACTTCCCTTGGGCTGCACGCATGACCAACGTTGATGACTCCCCGTTGAAGTGCAGGGGGGAGACTGGTCTACAAGGCTAGGCTAGATAGCCAAGTACTAACCGAGAGTCGAGAGTCATCAACAATAAGTAAATGAGAGTTACACAGCCGACTTCTGGCTTGAAGTCGAATAGTCGACTAGAGCTCCCTCTCACGGGTTTAACGTTACCTTGGTTCCCCTAGAGGGCCCTATATGGCGACAGGCGGCGTTGACAGAAGACAAAAGCTCAAGACATGATAGATCCTATGCTAGTTCATTTTATTACTACGGGACTGGTCCTCTTGTGTATGGGGTTCTCTGAATTTGGAGGTTCTAAATTGGAAAGAGAAGGGATGTAGGGAGACAGATAAGACTAACCTTCCCTTTTACTCTAGGGGGCCGGGTAAGATTAGGTTTATACATTTTGTTTTCTTTTTAAGAGGAGTGAAGAGGAACATCGATGAAAGACGTTCAGCTGGTGGAGTTGTATAGTTAAAACCGGGGGTATTACCCTAATGGTATTCTAATTAAGTTTCACGATTCCCAATAATCATTATCGTGACCATTGTAGCTCCTACGAACACCACTTGCCATTATTGTTACCAGTATTATTACCATTGCGTTATCACTATTATTATCAATATTATCATTAACATTACTATCGCCATTGTTAATACACTGCTATTACCATTATTATTACCCTTACCATATTATTACTACCACTATTATTACTTCTATTACAATTATTACCACTCTAGGGAGATACACATGTTACAGTCACCATGCTACCATTGTTGTTCATTCCACTGGTGCAATTAAATTCTTTTTATCGTATTTTTTTCGAGAACGGTACCCTTCGTTACGTCATGAATAATTTACCTTCTTTCCCATTTTTGTTGTCTCTATAGTTACCGTCGTCAAGTCGGGGGGAGCTCAGTTTTGTAATTTTCACATTTTGGTCTCGGGCCTTTGATTTATACCTGTTCTAGACATATTGACCGTTTGAGAGGGTTGAGTGGTCAGAATATATGGCTTCATTCTACACTCTTGTTGGGGCGCTTCTGTCGTCGGCGGGTATCTTATTTTGCCTGGGACAAGGTTTTGCCCGCGGCTTTCCAGTCATGCTTTGGTGGTAATTGATAATTTTGTACTATTTAAGAGATGGGGAAAGGAGGGTGTGTTTTCGGAAGTAAGGGGGGGGGGTTGTTGTCCTATATCCTTAAGAGGTCATTGTTTCTCTCTAGGTTGATGTTTGAGGGAGCTTTTGAGGCTTGATAGTATTTTTTAAACTATGTTGGTTATCGTGGATAAGCTTCTTGGTTCGAGTACTTCTCTGATATGTTGTATTGTGTATGGTGTGGTGCCACAATATTAACATTTTCTGATAATCTTAAGGGTTGGGCATCCAAGTCTGTTTCTATTGATTTTTATTGTTTATGGTATTGAAATTGTTTACAATTTTGCCTATCTGTGGAGCGATATCGTGGAAGAGTCTTCCTTTGGAGTTGTTGGTCTTGCCACAGTTTTGTACTGGTTTATTGTGGATTTTACTTCACTAGGGCCCAGTCCTGTTTTTCTTCGTGTATTAGAGCTGAGTCCTAATTTGGTCTGTTGGTCAGCTTTTTCATTTCCTGCGATGTTACAGTGGGCTGGGATCCAGCATATCTGGACTCGGGTTTGGTTCTTTTCTTGGAGGCCGTTTGCTAAAATGTTGGTTTACTCTGTAAGGTCTTGCCTGGCGTTGGTTTTTTTTTTATACTGAGTGATGCTGCCAAGGAGTCCGTTAATATAGCTACATTTTTTCTGTCCATCTTCGATTCCTGAATTGTTTTTAAAATTTCATCTATGGCCGCTGGTGCTGCTGCTGTAATACTATTATTGTCCGTTATTCTGTTGTTGATCTTTAGTTCCAAGTCTTTGGTGTAGACTCCTATGCCAACAATGCTTCCTTTTTGGGATCCGACTGTATAGATTTTTAAAACTGTTCTTGTAGTTTTCATATAGGTGTTCCAGGGTTAGTGCTTTGAGTTTGTCTTGTCCGTCCGTATTTTTACTCAGTGTTTGGTTTATATGAGTGTGCACTTGGATGTTTCTGAGTGTCCATGGTTTTATGACGAATTTCCTGTCTTCGGGGTCTAGATCTAATTTATGTATTTCATCGCATACTAGCCATGCTGTGCTTTGGTTGATTGGTTTTGTTTAGTCTCTAATTCAAAAAACAAAACAGCAGATCTAACGTATTTTGTTCAGAATATCATCGATATTGCCTGCCATTTATCAGCAACCTATTATGAACTAGATCTGCGCTGTGAAACAAACCAGGCGACAGTAATGGTTCAAGTATTC
>RQTK01001551.1:57359-73299 GCA_003991915.1 Elysia chlorotica
TGGCATCTCTATCCATGCTAATCTCCAGCTCGGATGATTCGGTGAGCCATCGGCTGTTTTGTTGTTGTTGCTTAGAGTCCATTTGAGCACTATGTAAGATATAATTTTTCATTGTGGAACGAAACCAAGATTAAAGTTTGGAAAGTATACGTGCTGCCACACAGAGGCAGTGCGGGGATACCATGACACCATGTCATCGACACAATTAGTGGGCGACAAAGTCGCCAGAGCTCCGCTCGAAACACAGACCTCCTAGTCGAAGTTAAGTTTATGTTTAAGCCTCTTGGTTTCTTGTGTAACATAGAGCCGCATCAATTCCTCTCCAACGGACTCGGTTTTGGTTGATCCTCTTCAGCTCGGTCCATGTGGTATCGGTAGCTTTTTTTCTCTGCCTAGGTGCTTCTCCGCAAGTCTGCTTCGGACGGCCCACCTTTCTTTTGTTCTTGGGGATTCCACTCCAGGGCTTGCCTTGTGGTCTTGGATACAGACTTTCGAAGTCTGTGGCCTATCCAACTCCATTTACGCTTTTTGATCTGTCTCCATGGAGGTTTGTTTCGCTTGGGCCCACAGTTCTTCAGACCACCTAACGTTGGGGATGTTTCTGAGGCATCTGTCGATGTATCATTGGAATTATGTGGTGATAGTCTTGGTCAGGCGCCAAGTTTCATAGCCATAAGGTAGAAGTGACTTTACGTTTGTATTGAAGATCTGGATCTTGTATTTGACTGATAGTGTTGTATAGACCTTCATATTGGTTTGAGGGTGTTTAAGGCGTACCTGGCCGTGTTGATTCGGCATCTGATGTCTTCGTCTGCACCCCGTCTTTGCTAACGACACTACAGAGATAGAAAAACTTGTCAACCTCTTCAATGCTTTCTCGGAGGAATATATACAATGACGACATAATTAACGTCTGACACGTGTACGTGCTGCCACATAGAGACTGTTCGGAAACAGCTGGACTCCTTTCTAGACCGTTTACATTGCATTGGTGACTTGTTCTGACAGAGCAGTTGATTCTTAACTCCCAGTTTGCTTCTTTCCGCTAATTCTTCACAGAGTGTAGCTGCCTGCGCCATTATAACAATACTTATCTTCTATTTCTCTGTTTGGTCTTTGCTTGTTCATGTAACATTCTTATAGGTGTGTCGGTATTTACTTTTGTGATTGGGAAAGACTTATTGTTTTTAGTGTAATAAAAAAACAACAACGTGTGATTATCTAAGACATGCAAAAGCTTCAAACGCCGAAATGATTGTTTATATTGCTCAGCTCTTACACTCATAGTAAGAACCGCTCTTCGTGATCTATTTTAAGCACTTAGTGACTATGCGATTCTTGATATACAAAAGTAATTACGAATAAATAAATCCGCTCTCTCTATCTATCTATCTATCTATCTATCTATCTATCTATCTATCTATCTATCTATCTATCTATCTATCTATCTATCTATCCATCTATCTATCTATCTATCTATCTGTCTATGTAGATAACCACTCCTGTTTATGTTTTCTTAAGTCCGTGTACCTGTGTGCCTGTCCCCAGATGGCGTCAGTTGGTCTGGTCATGGCGGGCAAGCTGGGCGTGTCCGCCGGTTACGCCGTCTACTTTGTGCACGTGAGCGAGATGTTCCCTACCAGCGTGCGCTCTACGGCCGTCGGCCTTACCAGCATCGCGGGAACCACGGGGGCCGCAGTCTCCCCATATATCTACCAGCTGGTGAGTATGTGTGTCTTCATTTTTTGTGTGTTATAAGTGTCATTGTACATCTACCAGCTGGTAAGGTCGGCGTTGTACAGGTAAATAGTTTAGTTCCTATGTTTGTCTTTTATATTGTGTTATAAGTCTTCCCATACATCTACCAGCTGGTGAGGTCGGCGTTGTACAGGTAAATAGTTTAATTCCTATGTTTGTCTTTTATATTGTGTTATAAGTCTTCCCATACATCTACCAGCTGGTGAGGTCGGCGTTGTACAGGTAAATAGTTTAATTCCTATGTGCCTTTTATATTGTGTTATAAGTCTTCCCGTACATCTACCAGCTGGTGAGCGTTGTTGTTGTTGTTGTTGTTGTTGTTGTTGTTGTTGTTGTTGTTGTTGTTGTTGTTGTTGCTTAGTGTTCAACGTCAGAACTATATAGGCTTTATTGTGGACGGGCCCAAGACTAACAACTGACGAGTTCACCTGCTGCCACACAGAAACAGCGCGTGGATACCATAACTGTCTGTGCCGATCACATTGAACGGACACAAACCCAACCAGTAGGGAACGAAGCGTCAGAGCGGGGCTCGAACCACCAACCTCCCTGATCAGAATATGATATTGTAACCCATGGCTTACCGCCCACCCCACTCCCCCAATCGACTGGTGAGATCTGCGTTGTAAAGATTATTAATTGTGCGTCATTCATATTGTATTATAAAAGTTATTGTCATCGTGTCTAAAATGTTCATGTATGAACCAAAAAGAAGTACCTCTTAAAGGACAATAGAGGCACTTTGAATCTATGAATAATTGAATTTTGAATACATGAAAATACACTTGTAACGGTGAATGATGATGAATGTTATAGAACTATCCAACTTTTACTGTTAAAGAGGCTCTGAAAACTTCCTTTGCTATTTTGAAGTAAATACATATTTGTGATCAGTGTTGTAATAAATTTAGCGAGGTTAGAAATAACTCTGTAATGAATTTCGTGTCTCTATCCTCTTATTAAAATCATTTTCACCATTGTATCCTCTTCTGTATTCCATGGCCAAACACTGTTGGTGATTCAATGATGCGCGGCCCTCCCTCACAGTGTGACTCGATGGCTGGGAGAATGGGCGTGGCATTGCCCATGTTGGTCTACGGAGCGGCGGCTCTTGGCGCAATGGTTCTCACACTCTGGCTGCCCGAGACCCGTGGCAGGAAGATGCCGGACAGCGTTCAGGAGGCTGTCACCATGGAGCTGACGTCCCGCGTGGCATAGACACTTAGACCTAGAGTCCAGCGCAGCATAGACACTTAGAGCTGGCGTCCTGTGTGGCATAGACACTTAAAACTGGTGTTCAGCGCGATATAGACACTTAGAACTGGTGTCCCGCGGTGCATAGACACTTAGAGCTGGTGTCCCGCGCGGCATAGACACTTAGAGCTGGTATCCGCGCGGCATAGACACTTAGAGCATGCGTCTTGCGTGCCCTAGACACTTAAATCTGGCGTCCCGTGCGGCCTGCAAAGCTGGGGCTACTGATGTGGGAGCTTATTTTCACAGGCGCAGGGGGATGAAGTCTCGTTTCCAAAGCCGATGGATTGTATATATTTCTGTTTAAAATGCAAGTATAAATTTCTACGAATTTTCTCGGAATTCGATGAAAAAAGCACTAAATCATTTGTTATCAAACAGCGTCAACATTTATTTAGGGATACCAATACGATACATTCATAGATATAACTAATTCAATAGAAATTATGTTTTCTGAATAGGGACCTGCCTTTCTAAGAGTTTCTTCTAGCTGTAAAAGCAAAGTAAAAACACCCAAAGAAGATTGACATTGATTGACAGCAACGTCTGCCCCGCCCACCTTGATTCCATGGATGCTGATCAAGACGCCTGGTGGCTAACAGTGAAGAGGTGCATACTGATGTACCATACAAGAAGAGAGGACCAGTGGGTTACGCAAATACCACGCAGACAACAGGAGGCAGCCTCAGTTTCAGTACCTGGACAGGCTGACGCCAGATTCACCTGCAGAAATTGCAACAGGATCTGCCGTTCCAAAATTGGCTGTTCAGCCACGGCAGGTGGTGCCCACCAACCACAGACTGACTTTACCGAGCGCAAAGACTCCACTGTCTTCCGAGACAGACAGTCGCCAACAAGGACTTGACGCTTAAAAATAAAATGTTTGCCTTTAGTAAGCATGTAATACTGAATAGTGGCTATTGGATTATGCGCGATATGCTTTTTTTGCTTGTTCCTTTGAGACAGAAGACGAGAGAGAGAGAGAGAGAGAGAGAGAGAGAGAGAGAGAGAGAGAGAGAAAGAGAGAGAGAGAGAGAGAGAGAGAGAGAGAGAGAGAGAGAGAGGGGGGGGAATTCTAGACAAAAATGTTTTGTTTGAATAATTTTAAAATGCTCTCTTTTATTTCCCTTTTTTTTACAAACACACTATGCAATTATCTGGTTTTTCAGTATATTCAGTAGCTTAATTATAAACTTGAACTTATCTGGACCTTAGAGACTACACATTTACCACAGACACGGAAATGTTTCCATTTACCTATATGGCTTTCTCAGGCAAGAACAGCAAGTTACAGCCCAAACAGGTTGCGTGGAATGAAGTTGATTCAAGTAATAGCTGAGGCCCTGGTGGTATCAGTGAGAAACTTTTTAAAGCCACAGACTGACTTTACCGAACGAAAGACTTCACTTTCTTCCGAGACAGACGGACGCCAACAAAGGACTTGCCGCTTAAAAATAAAATGTTTGCCTTTAGTAAGCATGTAATACTGAATAGTGGCTATTGGATGATGCGCGATATGCTTTTGTCGCTTGTTCCTTCGAGACAGAAGACAAAAGAGAGAGAGAGAGAGAGAGAGAGAGAGAGAGAAGGATAGAGAGAGAGAAAGAGAGAAAGAGAGAGAGAGAAAGAGAAAGAGAGAGGGGGGATTCTAGTCAAACATGTTTTGTTTGATTAATTTTAGAATACTCTCATTTATTTCACTTTTTTTTTTCAAACACAATACACAATTCTCTCGTTTTCGGAAACAATTCAATAGTTTGATTATAAGTATGCCCCACGTTAAACTATTATGAACCTTACAAACTTCACCTTTACCACTGGCACAGAAACGTTTCCATTTACTTACATATGGCTTTCTCAGTCAAGAACAACAAGTTATAGCCCAGTTTACACACATAGGTGTTTCGAGAAGTTTTTGGGATTCCCTTATTTTCTTTGGTATCTCTCATTTTGTAGGTGAATAAACTGTTAATCTAAATGGCCTCTAATGGAGTGCTGAGCCATTAGCAGGAGTCTGCGGAACAAACATTACAATGGACTCCATCATTTTCGTGGGCTTCAATTATTTATCATAGGACGAAAGGGCTAACCGGTGGATGTTCACTCCGCTGCATAGAGAGTGGTTAGATTTTTGTGTCCTACATTGTATTCCTTTTCATTTATTATTAAATCGTTTACGTTAAAATGGATGCAACTTCGCTGATCTAGTATTCTCTGATAAAATCGTATTGTAAACTTGCATTTTAACCATGTTACCGTCTCAGAGTAAGGTTGCCTCGTGCTGGATTGTTTACATTTTAAGGATAATTATTTTTTTTATTGTACAAATAATTGTGTATAATAAACTTTAAAGCTTTTGAAATAAAATGTTACCAAAAGACTCTAATAATTTCATGGACTGTGTGTGTGTATGTGTGTGTGAGTGAAAACATATCTCGAGAACTTGGCATCACAGGATTTTACATAAAAAACACTGTTCTATTTTTGTCACGCATCTTGACACAGTAAAATTGAAAAGATTTGTATGGGCTGAGTTGACTTGGTTGCTGAAGTCCATTGCCAGCCTTTTATAGCATTAATGTGCACGGATCTCAAGACTACCGTGATGCCACACAGAGAAAGTGCTGGGATACCTGCACGCCTGCCTCAACCGGTCCCATTAAACTGACACCGACCATCATCATCATCATCACCATCATCATCATCATCATCATCATCATCATCATCATCATCATCATCATCATCATCATCATCATCATCAACATCTTGCTATCTTGTCGGTAGTGTCTGGCATAGCCTCCCGTACAATCTGCTTGAAGAGCTCTGTCTTGAGCGTTCCTTTCACTTGTTTCAGCCTCGCTGGGCCTTTTTGGTAGACTTTGTAGATCTGCTCTGTCTCCACTTTGCTCGCCAGCTTTGCTTCTAGGATATGTATTTCCAACCAGTCTGGGACGAAATTGGTCAAATACATTTTTGAATGATCATTGGTTTCGACCGGGAGCCTCCCCATTGAGAGTTACTGGTATCGAGGGTCTCATACAGGAGAGGAGAGGCCGAAGCAGACGAAGAATCTAAGTAGAACTTTCTATTTTTCAATTAAAGCCGGGATCTGAATTGAAACATAATAATAGATTGCCAGCAAAAATACATTAGCAAGAATTGGTGTATCAGAGATAAATTGGACCACATTCAGGTATTCAAAAGACATTACACGCCAAATGTGCCTAGTTTGTAAAACACACACACACTCACATACACACACACACGCACACAAAGATGAATAAAATGTTACACTGTATGGGAGCTATACGATGTGGTCTCCTTTCTCTGAAAAGAATGAAGAAATTAATTCAATGGCCTTTTTTGTCTTTTACTACTGTTTTTCTTTTAGATTGATTCATTTGTGTGTGTGTGCAGCTTTATGTCGGGAGGTTCGGGGTTCAATTACCGGTGAGTTCGCATGTTCCCTTCTGGTTGGATCAGTGTCGGTATAAAAAAAGTGGCGGTCTTAGAATACTGCTCATCCTGCACTGTTTCTTGGTGACAGCAGGACAAAAGTGTCAGACATTATATTTTTGGAACCAGTCGGCGTAAATGATTTTTCTGTGGCAGCGTAAGAGACGTTGATTTAAAGGATGAGAATTTCCCTTTGCTACAAAGAACCTTAAAATAAAAGATTCCTACATTTTTACAAGAGCTTCGGAGAACAGGGGGGTTTAATACCCATGGAATGGAAGAATTGCCGTGAAAAAAGAAAACAAAATCAATAGATTGATAGCCTCCATAAACATTTAGATATCGCTTTTGTGGATTGGTTTAGAAATTTCACTTTTCACAAAAACAAGAATTGTTTTGATTTTTAACGCTGGATTTTTTAAAGCAGCTTTAAAAAACAGAAAACACCCAGGTTGAAAAAAGTTGGAAAAGAGACGAGGAAACTTGATGCAAAAAATGAGTATGTGACCGGCTGAGACAGGAGTCATGGTATCCCCGCCCTGTCTCGTGGGTGGCAGCACATAAAATTGTCAGACGTCCGTCTTGGGGCCCGTCCATAATGTAGCCTATATAGTGCTGCTGTTGGACGTTAAACCCACCCAACCAACCAACCAACTTTTGTTTTCTGACTTGACTTAAGGTCTTTCTGCGGAGATAATTGTCAGGCTTCTCTGACTGGACCAAAGTCAGTGCTCTTTCCATTGTCATTAGAACATTTTGTTTATGCATGTATGAACATTTTTTAGTGAAACCAAGCTCGAACAGTGTTAATATCCCAGCAGCTGAGCCCAATGTTTACCGCGCTTCTTCAAAATCTAGGCCTTGTTTCGTGTCGACGGGAGGGCCCAATCGGGGATCCACGGGTCGGGCAGACTTATTTTTTTCAATGTTACCTTTAAGAAAATCGATTTTTGGATTTTAACTGAAAAATCAAGTCTAACATCTTCTAAAACGATCCCACATTGTTTTTGAAGTGAAGTGTCCTGTAAATAATCTAAAATACAGCTAAAAAGACATGGTGGGTATCAAAATTAAACATAAACAAGCAAGAAAAATGTAAAAAGAGCAAACTTTGAGCTTCCAAAACTCAAACAGTTTGCTAATTTACACCCCCAAGTTTGGTATCGTTTGAAAGTACGATTCAATGCCTATTCGATTCCTACCATTTTGTTGGCTTCTAAATATAAACCCGGACCCCTTTTGAGCGTGGGAGAAGACCCTGTTACAAGAAAATCTAAGATTTCATTGGCTGAGGACGTCACATGCTTCCTAGAGCTATGCTGATTGGCTACTTCCGCTGGCAACTGTAAACAACTCTACTTTCGTTTTTCTGAAATTGGCTCCATCCTCCATCCATTCATCTCGATTCTGAGTGAACAAACCGCGCTATATTCATTCCAAGCACATATTTTCTTTTCAATTTCAACAATTTGTGAAAATCAGCTCACGTGAGTAACAATAATTATCTTTCTAACCATCTTAGAATATAGTTCAAGCTTCTGGAAAATGGTTATCTATACCAAACAGATAAAGCTTTGCATGATCTCGATCTATACTTCTATAGATTTTTAGATAGATCCAGACTAGATCTATACATGTACATGTAGATTTGAGCCCAGATTATGTTAGATTTATAAATTTATAAAGAAAATGGAAGAGTAGATATAGGACTGACTGGTTCCTATTATGACTAGAAGCTTGACTAGCTAGATAAGCAGCTTTACCATTGACTAAACTAGATCTAGATCTAGTTACTTGGGAATGATATCTCATAATTATTATTCTTTAGGGATGATTATAAATATAAAATACTCTTGATTGTCAGGACCATGTGTTTGGTGATCATGGATTGTATTTTTCTTGCATCGTATTTTGTGGTGTTGAAAATATTTTCCCCTGGCCTATAAATAATTTTTTTTTGTTCCATTCCTCATCTGTCTTCATTTAGGTCACCATGCCACCATCTAAGCAAAGAGCTTCTAAAGGGAGAAAGTCGACCAAGACTTCTATGCGTCAAAAAATGGCCAACATGACGGCAAAGCGCCTAGCTTCAACGCTGACTGCTTTAGAGCCTTTGGTAACTCCAGCACAGCTCGCTGATCCAGCAACACCAAACCAACCCACTGTTTCATCACCGCAGGTCTCCTGTTCAGCGTCGAAGAGGAAACTCTCTCTGTTTCAGCCCCTGTCTGCCCCAAGTGCTGAGCTCCCAACCACTATCACTGATCTTTCTACGATTAACCAGCTTTACAAAGTTGCTCTGTGCCCTCAGTGCAAGACACCCAGCCTTCAACTTTACAACAACAAGGTTCGGGACCGCTCTTATGCTGTCTTTTTGGAGTTGAGGTGCACCTTATGTGAGGATACACTCGGCAGCACCTATACGTCAAAAAAGACGACAATAGACCAGTCCGTAGACTGCAACAGAAGAGCTGTCTTAGCTGGTCTTACTGTTGGTTTGGGCCACGCAGGTTTGATGAAACTCTCCGAGGGCCTTGGTATGCCCTCCATGCACGAGAAGACCTGGCGCTCCCACCTCACTGCTATTGCCCGTCAAACTGACCGCATCAAGAATGACATACTCCAGCAGGCAAGAGATAGAGTGATCAGCTACTACAGAGAAACTGAGCCAGATTCCTTCGATGCTGATGGGGTGCTCAACATTGGCGTAAGCTATGACGGGACGTGGGCAAAGCGGGGCTTCACGTCCAAACTAGGAGCTGGTGCTGTTATTGATACCATGACAGGCCTTGTCCTGGATTTCCATGTGATGTCATCACATTGTCAGGTTTGTAAAAAATATTCATATTATACTGAAGTAAGTTTATGGATAAATGGAACATAATTTTAAGAAAAACTGTTTCCCTTTGAAAACTTTTGTCTAGGGTAAATGATATATTTTAACAACTTTGTTTTCGTTTGTTTTTTTGTTTTTTTCCACGAATTCTTTTCATTGTGTGTGGTGATCATATCACTTTTGGATTTTAGTTTAGTGAGAAGAGTGAATTGACAACTTTTTATTTCATAACCAGTTGACAATTATTCGGTTGTTGTTTTTTTTCAGCTCTGCATTACGGTTGGGGACCCTCTAAACATCAAGGACGCCAGTGCCTACAAGGAGTGGCTGGATTTACACAAAGGCTCTGGACTTTGCACTAGGAACCATGATGGCACTGCAGGCTATATGGAAATATGTGGCGCGGTGACCATGTGGGGCAGATCTCTCAACCACAGAATGCGGTATACCCACTTTGTTGGAGATGGTGACGCCAAAACCATTGCTGCAGTCAACAAGCAGAAATTCTATGGCGAAGTAGAAGTGGTGAAGGAGGAATGTGTGAACCATGTGGCAAAACGGCTCAACGGAGGGCTTAGGAAACTCATTACATCCCTGTCAAAGCAGAACGTTAGACTCGGAGGCAACAAAAGAGGCAGTTTGACGGCGGTAATATATATATTTATTTTTATAAATTATATTCTTCAATTTTCAGCAAAATATTTCCTTTTCTTCAAAGAATTATGAAACGTATGTTTATTTTGTATACGTAATCATTCTGTTTAGCAAAGGTAATGTTTGCCTAGGATCTGCTGAGCCATAAAATTTGTCAACAGCTTTTATTTGATTGAATATCTAGCTTCATGGAATTATGTGGCACCTAAAGTATTTCTAGCGTAAACTTCTTGAATTTTTATGTATTATTGATCAAGGTGTTTTTCTTTCTTTTCTTTTTTCCCTGTTGCCAGGCAAAAATCGGACTTCTTCAGTCTTTTTATACTACAGCTGTAAGGACATACAGTTCTTCAACCGAGGAGATGTCGAAGGCCATCTGGGCATCCTTCTTTCATAGTATTTCGACGACGGACCAGCCTCAACACGACAACTGCCCAACAGGTGCGGATAGCTGGTGCTTTTACCAGAGGGCACTTACGAAGCAGCCCTTTGAGCCCAGCGTTCATGAGCAGTCAACCTTCCTGAACAGCGACGTTGCCCCTCATGTTCGGAAAGTCTACGAGCGCCTGACAGACCCCGAGCTGCTTGGCCGCTGCCTCTTAGGCAAGACACAAAATACTAATGAGTCTCTTCACAGCGTGATATGGGCTAAGTGTCCCAAGCACACGTTCTCTGGTCTGAACAGAGTCAAAATCGGCGTCACCCTGGCAGCTGGAGAGTTCAATATGGGCTCCTTGGGCAGCCACCTGTTCTTTCCATCAACATGGGCTCCTTGGGCAGCCACCTGTTCTTTCCAGCCGTTGGGTGCCCACTTACCTCCGCAACGACTTCTCTTGGGAAGAAAAGGGACGCTACGAGGATCAGGAAAGCTGAGATTGCCCACCAAGCCCCAGCCAAGAAAAGGAGGGAGGTGCGGAAGCTGGCACAGCAGCGTGCTCTACAGGCAGCCACAACGGCCGAAGGCGGCCCCTCTTACGTTCCTGGAGGTTTTTAGTCCACCCCCCAAAACCTTTTCTCAGGTACTTTTTAAATAAAATATTCTAAAGAACTTGACAAAAAGTATTGATTCATGTCTCAGTATGTCTGTTTGATATATATTAAGAGCATTTTCATGCTTTTATAGAGTATTTTGAGGGTTGTGTGTGTATGAAAAAGTTTTTTGCGTTTTTCTCATTTCGACAATTTTGCCCTCCCAGGCTACCTTGGGACAAGCCTTGTGAAAAAATTACTATTAATACATAGCTGAAATTTGGTATGAAGCATTCTCTAATAGCCATCTATGATCTGTAGAGAGGATTCTAGTCTAATACCAGTATTAAAAAAGTTCTGGCCATTTCAATTTTGAATTTTTGCTTTTTACCCTTAGTCGTATTTGTGTCAGAAGAAAAAAATTTTTTATGGCCTTCATATTTGTAGTAGAATAAAATCCTTTCTACAGATCACAGGTTATGCTCTTAGTTAGCTGTAAACAAAATTTAAGCCTTTTCTGTCTTCAACTTTTTTAGATAGAGCTGTCCTTGTGAAATCTTACCAAAATCCAAGATGGCCGCCGCTAGGGCCAAACTTTTCGGAAAAATATTTTTTTGCAAGTGTATTTTTCATCAATAGACCTAATTCAACAACACTATTCATTTAAAATTAAAAAAATGATGAAATAAAAAAAAAATGACTGAGCATGCCTGTCTCCCCTTAAAAGTAAGTGCCGCAACGTAAGATTCCGACTAAGTCCATGGTAGAGATGAAAAGAACACGTCTTATTGTTCCCTTTCGGAATCATATGTCTTTTGACGTTGTTATTGTTATTGTTTGTGTTGTTGTTGTTGTTGTTGTTGTTGTTGTTGTTGTTGTTGTTGTTGTTGTTGTTGTTGTTGTTGTTGTTGTTGTTGTTGTTGTTGCCGGTATCCTTTCCTTTAATTTTATAAATTAAATATCATGAAATCATTTTCTCAGTAAAAAAAATAGTCACATTTTTCCAATTTCAAATAAACTAATTTCGAGAATTCAACACAGAGATAGTCTGGTGCCATCAAAATTTATTTTATATACTTTCTCTGCAGCTAGTGTTTGGTTGTACATGCTATGGACGTTGGGACTGTATATGTCAATGATGAATTATTGCTTTGATGAGAGAGGTCTATCTTCATTGCCATGTAAAATTGTTCAATGCAACTTGCTACCTATCTTAATAACAACAAACCAAGGCTTCCCTTCCTGTTTGGATAACTGTTATCCTGAAATGCTCACCACGTTTCAATATTAACAAGTTCTTTTAAAATCTACAGATACGTTTACCCTTAATTCCCAACCTATGGACCGTTGCTAATTTTACTGGAAGCGTGATTTGCACATGTTATATAAAAAATACGATATGAAAGAAGGAATATAAAAAATCGCATTCAACCACAGAATTTCGCTTAAGAAACGAGGAATCCAATTTCATCGTGTAAACGTCGCTTTTTACACAGCTCTCTACATTGGTAGTTCGTAGAGTACAGCAACGTATTGAATATATAATGAAGCTGTGATCTAATATCTTAAAAAAAAAGAAAATGTTTCTGCTCCTGACCAGTTACAGGTACGATTGTTTTATACCTTTAAACACACCTGTCGTTGAAGCTTGTGGTTGATGAGAGAGTAATTCTTGTTTTTACTCTGCTGTTAACTGCGATGAAATCATAATAAATTATGACCAGTCGAAAACGATATCGGGATCAATGCATGTTCACGAGACCAGAGAAACATTAAAATTATCGTGTCATACTTTCAGCATTATCCACTTCACACGATCAGTCTATTTTTCTCTCTATTGATTTATTTAAATTTGGCAAGTGCTTTTTCCCTAATCAATATTTCAATTATTCTGAAGTTGTGTACATGTCTTTAGTAGTAGAACATTTTCTCTACCTTCTAGTTATACATGTATTCCACTGAGATGTTTCATAATCTGTTTCAAATAAGGGTAACATGTATTAAAATCATTGTATATTGAAAATAAAGTTATATTGCAGACCTAACTGTATCTTAATCTTTTCTTTTCTTTCATTAACTCATTAACGTTCACAAATGTTATAGAATAAAATAAACAAGATTGTCTAGGCCTACAATTATAATGAGGAAATTAAGGAAGAAGAAAGAAGAAAATTGAACGCGACTTATAAAAAAAACCTTATGACTAGCGGTATTCCACACTGTTGCAACGCAGAAGGCATCATTGTTTCAGTCAGTCAGGTTGAAGCCTCAAAGAGAAAACATCATAGCTGATGAACAAGCAGTACAGCTGAACATACAAGTTATTAATTTTCAACCGGAGAATACTATGTTAAAGATATTTTCAGCATCAACAGGACCTCTTCCATGTTTTTTGTGGGTTTTATTTGATACAGTATGGCGTTCAGCCCTCTGGTCTACAATATCATTAAACAATGCAACATCAATGCCAACCTGAAGAAAGTCAAAGAGAGGCTCTACAGCAAAGTCACAAGCGCAGTGCACTACGATGGCAGAGTAACAGAATGGGTCGGGAAAAACAGTTGGAGTCGGACAATGATGTCTGCTTCCACCTACTTTTTTCAACATCTTCCTTGATGGCAGAACAATCACACACTTACGTTTTGTCAATGACAGTGATGTTGGTGGTGATGCAAGGAGAGAAGATGGAGATGGATGGTGGTGATGCGAGGAGAGAAGATGGAGATGATGGTGATGATGCAAGGAGAGAAGATGGAGATGATGATGGTGATGCGATGGGAAAAGGTGGAAATGATGTAGGGAGAGAAGATGGAGATGATGGTGATGATGCAAGGAGAGAAGATGGAGATGATGGTGGTGATGCGATAGGAGAAGGTGGAAATGATGATGATGCTGCGAGGAGAGAAGGTGAAAATGATGGTGATGGTCTGAGGGTAGCAGGTGGAGATAAGGTGACGCAAGTAGGTGAAGATGACTATGTTTGTACAGTAGGTGATGATGAGGAGGTGAGAAGAGAGGATGCTGTGCGAGCAGAAGAAGAGCCGTCGCCACCAGAACCGTTCCTCCTCCCATCTGATCTAGATCCTCCTGTGGAGCCCCTAAAACGGCTTGAGGATCTCCAGGCAAACGAGCCACTCCAGCAAACGCAAGAGTCTGGAAAGGGAAACAGTCTGACTGTAAAGCAACTAAAAGCCCTCAGAGATTTCTCCCTGTTTATATCAGATGAACTGGGTAGAAACGATCTCCTAAGCTGCCTGAGGGACCTGACCTCAGGAAAAACAGAGTCGGAAACCTGTGGGTTTAGTGAATTTACTAGTTTGGTATTTGCAATGAAAAAATCGTTTGAGCCTTTAGTAGAACCCGCCAGTAAGGCACCCCTTACTTTAGATGATATTTTGTCTCTCCCAAACTTTGTGGGGAAGGAGAGAAAAAAGAGCAAGTCTAAGGCAGCGACTATGTCGTATGTAATTAGTGGAGCTGCTCACAGGGAAGCGATCGCCCTAAAACAGAGCAAAAAAGACGCCGAAGAGAAGGCAAAGCTCGAAAGAAAGAGTCAGAGAGAAGACAACAAACGTAAAAGGAGTATGAGGCAAGAGGAGATGAGGCTGAAGAGGGAGATAGCGAAGAGAGCCAAGTTGGAGAAGGCAGCGGAGATAAAAAGAAAGAAGCAAGAGAAGGCTGCAGAACTGGAGAGAAAGAAAAAGTTAAAGCAGATATTGGAGGTGGGGCACCATCACTCCAGTGACAGTGAAGATGTGGACGATGTGGAGAGAGAAATGGAGCAGACGATGAAGGTTGCAGATGATGATGGAGTTGAATTGTCAGACGAGGAAGGTGGAGATAAATGTAAGGGTTGCAAGGAGAAAGGGGGCGCGGAGTTGTAGGTGGCATGTGAGATATGCGATAGTTGGTGGCATACTCGTTGTTCGAGATCTGCGCACAGTCTAAACTCAAGAGAGTTACTCAGTTAGAGAATTTTAATTTCGTCTGTGACGAGTGTTGCCCCGATCAATAGTTTCCATGATCCTTACAGCCTGCATGAGAATGATTTGAGAAGAAGAGTGAGTATGTGTGTGTGTGTGTGTCTTTCTGTCTCAGTTTCTGAGTGTGCGTGAGAGCGTGTGAGTTGTTCATTGTTTTCACCAGATAGTTGCCATTGTTTAATTAATTGGAACTGTAATCATGTATATTTATGTTCATTAAAAGAAATGACAAAACAACATTGAACACTTGTTTGTTTGTTTTTTCGTTCATATAAAACAATTTATTAAACTTTTTAAAGGTAAAACAAACTCACTCATGAATGTGTTCGGATCACCGAACATGTGTTCGGATTAAAGAGACTGTGAAATTTCTGTTCGAAATGGTGAGACAGTAGTAAAAATTTAAGGGCGGGAAAAATGACGTGTGACAAAAACTATTTATAGATATGCACACGATTTTTCATTCAGATTATTGGCCAATCAAAGAGCGTCAAATTGATGTCTCCGGGTCTGCTCTTATCCAAATCGTCTTCCTTCCAGCCCCGCTCGATTAGAACCTATGCCACTGTCCATGGATTAGCATCGGCATTCCCCTCTGTGTTCGCATCATGTAACATTACTCTAGTGTGCTGATGGAAATGAAGATGATGCAGAGGTAAGACTATTATGAGGAAACTGTTGAACTGCTGATTGACATGGTTTTGGGGGATCTTGTATTTGAATGACAGAAGTCTGGGAGCTGGTTGGAAATTATATTGGGAGCCGGGGTCGAAGGTGAGTGTTAACTTTCCAGTTTTTTTCTTTATATGTCCAGTACAGTAGTTTTTATGAGCTTTGAAAAACCCCAAAACAGTGCGTTTACAGGGTAAAATAGACAAAAAACCAATGCGTTCACAGGAAATAAAGGGCCTGGTAGGGCGCGATGTGAAAAGGTTTTAAAGGTAAGAGAAGAGGGAACGGGACGGGTGGATCTGTAGTTTAGATTTAGATGGGTTTTTTATCGTTAGCCGCCAAAGGAGGGGGGGTTTCA
>RQTK01001552.1:0-29555 GCA_003991915.1 Elysia chlorotica
TGCGACTTTTCCTCACTGATGAAAGGAATAAACAAAGGGAGAGAACCGCTCCGACCTCCACAGGTGTCAACTGTCAACTCAACCTCCGTGGGACAGCGATACTGCGACACACTGGGCTGCGAAGCGCCATGGCTGTAGGAAAAGGGGTTTAGATCTAGATCTAGGTTAGCTGTGCCAGTGGTCGGCTGTCTGCTCGTTTTCACTGCACTGTGACTACAGTCGTGGGACACACGTACAAGGGGCGCCGCGTCGTGTTGGCCTTGTGTTGTTGACAAGCTAGCTAGGGGAATAAGCTAGGCCAAGCCAGACAAAGCACGGGATTAGGTGCATCCACCTAGCCTACTTCTACAAGTTCTAGATCTAAGCTTCCTGCCCTTTGCCTGGCACTAGGCTAAAGCTCGGTGCACCCTTCGTAATAAATTTCTGTAGCCACTTTAATCTGAGAGCTTCTAAAAGATGTGTAAGAGTTCGTGGATCTATTATATCCGAGCAGTTCACACGGTCAGCAGAACCTTGGTGATTTCCCAGTAGATCTAGACCGAGATCTGCTCAGCTAGATTAGTTCTAAAATCATCTTAAGTCCAGATCAGATCTAGATCTAGAGAATCTAAAGTATTTATACCTTGTGGATACTCAACAATTGTTTGTTCAGTGCATTGAAGGCTTTTTATTCACGGATTATATTTATAAAATTTGGATCCACTTAAAACGTGTAGGTCTCACCCGGAGGATTATCTTGCCCCAAGAACCCTTCTCTTCAAGTCTGAAGTGTATTTGGAAGTAAGTCAGTACACACGTTTTCACGTTTACCAAGAGTAGTCACCAAGCCTACTACTACTACTACTACTACTACTACTACTACTACTACTACTACTACTACTACTACTACTACTACTACTACTACTACTAGGCCTACTACTACTACTACTACTACTACTACTACTACTACTACTACTACTACTACTACTACTACTACTACTACTACTACTACTACTACTACTACTACTACTACTACTACTACTACTACTACTACTACTACTACTACTACTACTACTACTATTTCTACTTTTGTTTTTATCATTGACGAAGCCATTAAAGGCGAAACGTTTACATGTATTTTCTCTATAATTTCTAGTTGTGTTTGATTTATTGTGTCCCTCAGTTGCTAAGTTGTGCGTATTCTTCTATTTATTATTATACTACTACTACTACTACTACTACTACTACTACTACTACTACTACTACTACTACTACTACTACTACTACTACTACTACTACTACTACTACTACTACTACTACTACTACTACTACTACTACTACTACTACTACTACTACTACTAATAATAAAAAGAAGAATACGCACAACTTAGCAACTGAGGGACACAATAAATAAAACACAACTAGAAATTATAGAAAAAATACATGAAAACGTTTAGCCTTTAATGGCTTCGTCAATAATAAAAACAAAAGTGGTTTGCATGTAAATATTCTATTCAGTTCAGAACATAAATCATTAAATGATAAGGTGATGAGCACACAACCATAGGATATCTATAGATCTACTCCGCAGCACATCTCGTATCTTACAGTACATAATGGCGACGACTTTTTGTGATATGGCAACAATAACATAGTTGCAGATAGTTATTAAAGATTGCACGAAATGAAATCCGCTGGCCCCCATACATGTTTAAAAAGAATTCTACACAACAGTACCGGTTTGACAACTGTTTAAAAGACAAGGTTCCTTGTATCCTTGTGAACATTTTGCAAAGGTTTGGCCCGTTGATACACACCCAAGACTCAATGTCTGGAAAATTGAGGTGCCGACCGCAGGGACCATTCAGGGATATCTGGACTAAAGCATCAATCGGTCACATTAAACTGACACCAACCATACCATGACACCAGTAGAGGCCAAGGCGGGCCGATTGGGGATTAATTCTTATGGCTAGGAACCAATTAGAAATAGCTCCTCTACCCCTGAGCCACTTCCCTTTCTCTCTCTCTGTCTCTGTCTGTCTGTCTCTCTCTCTCTCTCTCTCTCTCTCTCTCTCTCTCTCACCCACAAGGCGGAAGACTACTAGATTGGAACAGAACCGCTACACTTCTTACTAGATATTTTAATCTGATCCAAGGTTCGTATTATATGTCCTAATGCTTCCCATACAACCCTCTACGTAGACTATAGCGCGCCCGACACCATCACTCACTGCTGCGTACAATAAGATCGTTGGCCGCCCAGTGTGTGTGTGAAGTCTTCTTTACTAACAGACCACACTGGTACATGTAGTGGTAACGCCCTCTCGTCCAAACAGGCAGATAACATGTACATGTTCTATGTATGTTTTATGCATGTAGCCTTTTGTATACAAGTCTCTCATCGATGACATTACGGCACTGATCAATAGAAACGCCAACCAGGCTTTGACAGCGACACGCGGTGTCTGGTGGCGCGGTTTGTCCACTGTTGTGTGTTGGGCTGTTTGTTGTTCTTTGTTCCCGTTCCGGATCAGGTAGCAGAGCAGGTCTGGCTAGCCGCAGCACTCAGATCAGCGCTCGGAGATCTAACACTCCGTTGTTTTCGGGCCGAATGCTCCATTCACAAAGCGAATACACTACTGCTCCGACAGATGGTCCCCTGCTACATACTACATATAGTTACTTTAAAGCAGTTAGAGGGGTCTATCACCGTTATCACTTTGATATTTAGATAGCTGGCGTTGGGACTGGGGATTCTTTTCCCCGGCTATGGTCCATGTTTTCCGCTGTCCGAGAAAACTGGGCCGGTTGATCGCACAGCATCTAATCGCATTATTATTATTATTATCGTTAATTTTAATATTGGTGCTTGTTTTTAAATCACATGCTCTTTTCGTTCTTTGTTTCTCTCCTTCAAAAGCAAAACAAAAGAGGTGATTTATTAAAGCTACGGGTGTCTGGGCCATTTTAAAGCATCTCGCATCACTATCTGTATCAACATTACGATCTTATGCGATTAGGCTACATATCTCTGCTGCAAAGGATCATAAAAATTATAGTTTATTGTTACGTAACACAATCTCCCGATTTGTCTCTTTTTACGGTTACTTACAATAATAGTGTGTGGCACTACAACAATGCCATAGATAGAATATCAGTGAGAGTATTTTATCACTTAAATTTGTGTGTAGGCTACTATCTTTTCCTTGCTTTGAAACACAGTATTACCTCGAGGCCGTGAAGGAAAAGTAATCAAAATATTATCTTTACTCCTTCCTCCTTTTGCTTCTCCCCGTTTTACATTAGTCTTCTGTTTGTATGCCTTGTATTTCCTTTCCTTTTTGCTAATTATCATATGTGTAGAAACAAAATTGCCGATTTATTCTGCATAAAAAATAATAATAACTTGCGATCGGAAGAGGATAAAAATGAATCCCTTCTTTCTACTTTTTTGTTTCGATTTGTTGACTCCGTCAAGCGCGACCCACGTCCGCTTATCAGTACATAATATAATACCACTGCTCGTAGTAGTAGTTTATTCAGTGTGTGTGGGTGGCTCAGTCATACCGCCTCTTCTGTGTTGTTCTTTGTTTATGAGCATGCATTTAAAAACGGAGTACGGTATATATTGAAAACAGTCATGGTACTTTTTTTCATTTTTTTAAACCACCCGGCTGATTTTTAATTTGTGTGCGTCTGTCTGTCTGTCTGTCTCTCTCTCTCATTTTACGTTACTGTGACTCTGTGTGACTCTGTTTTCTATTCCGACACATTCAGTCCCATCCTGTCCTCGTGGAAGGTCTTGGGCATATATTGGAGTGAATATTTACCAATGATTAATTCACAGTGCTCCCCTGACCTTGTCTAGAAGAGAGATCAGAGATCTCAGGCGCACTGGGGCAAAGAATTAAAATCAATCGTTAGTCAAGTCTCTGTACATCTTCCCCTGCCCTGTCTCTCTGTCTCTCTCTCTGTCCCTCTGTCTCTCACTCTCTCTCTCTCTCTCTCTCTCTCTCTCTCTCTTTCTCTCTCTCTCTCTCTCTCCATGTGTGTGTGTCTTTCTCTGCCCTCCCTCTTTTCAGGTACTTGTCAGTTGCCTAAGAAATCGACACTGCGATCTATAAATCTTTAAAATTACAAATACCTTCGCATTTTAATTGTTCATATTCAGAACTTAAATGTTAAAGTGATAAGTACACAACCATATGATATAGATCTGCACCACAGCACAGCTCGTGTCTTACAGTACTTAATGGCGACGGGTTTTTGTGATATGGCTACGATAACATAGTTGCAGATAGTTATTAAAGATTGCATGAAATCCGCTGGCCCCCATACATGTATAAAAAGAATTCTACCCAACAGTACAGGTTTGACAATTGTTTAAAAGACACGATTCCTTGTATCCTTGTGATCATTTGGTCCGTTGATACACACCCAAGACTCAATGTCTGGAAAATTGAGGTGCCGACCGCAGGGACCATTCAGGGATATCTGGACTAAAGCATCAATCGGTCACATTAAACTGACACCAACCATACCAGTAGAGGCCAAGGCGGGCCGATTGGGGGTCGAATCTTATGGCTATGACCAATTAGAAATAGCTCCTCTACCCCTGAGCCACTGCCCTCTCTCTCTCTCTCTCTCTGTCTGTCTGTCTGTCTGTCTCTCTCTCTCTCTCTCTCTCTCTCTCTCTCTCTCTCACCCACAAGGCGGAAGACTACTAGATTGGAACAGAACCGCTACACTTCTTACTAGATATTTTAATCTGATCCAAGGTTCGTATTATATGTCCTAATGCTTCCCATACAACCCTCTACGTAGACTATAGCGCGCCCGACACCATCACTCACTGCTGCGTACAATAAGATCGTTGGCCGCCCAGTGTGTGTGTGAAGTCTTCTTTACTAACAGACCACACTGGTACATGTAGTGGTAACGCCCTCTCGTCCAAACAGGCAGATAACATGTACATGTTCTATGTATGTTTTATGCATGTAGCCTTTTGTATACAAGTCTCTCATCGATGACATTACGGCACTGATCAATAGAAACGCCAACCAGGCTTTCACAGCGACACGCGGTGTCTGGTGGCGCGGTTTGTCCACTGTTGTGTGTTGGGCTGTTTGTTGTTCTTTGTTCCCGTTCCGGATCAGGTAGCAGAGTAGGCCTGGCTAGCCGTAGCACTCGGATCAGCGCTCGGAGATCTAACACTCCGTTGTTGTCAGACCGAATGCTCCATTCACAAAATGAATACACTACTATACTACTCCGACAGATGGTCCCCTGCTACCCACTAGTTACTTTAGAGCAGTTAGAGGGGTCTATCACCGTTATATCACTTTGATTTGTAGATAGCTGGCGTTGGGACTGGGGACTCTTTTCCCCGGCTATGTATGGTCCATGTTTTCCGCTGTCCGAGAAAACTGGGCCGGTTGATCGCACAGCATCTAATCGCGAGCTCCTGGATGCAATTCTGACCCGATGTTGTTGTCAGCAATGACTGAGACATAATGTATACCTACATTGTAAATGTCAACTGCAATCCCTGGGCCCCCGATTGTCCAAGTTCTCACACCTTTCTCTATTAATTTTGTATCAGGTAGATCATCTAGGTGGCTAACTCATCCTGTTCTCGGCATTTTTATTCCTATCTATATTGCCCAACCGTCACCTCTATTGTCGGGGCGATCTGGCGGGACGATCGGTGTTGGTTTAGCTCCGTGCCCTACGTGGGGGTCGCGTTGGTTTAGCTGCAGCGGAAATTCCTCCCGAGCGGGAATATCCACAGGGGGGAATCCGCTAAGCGGCTAATCCCGAGGGAATCCGCTAAGTGGCCGGTAACAATGAGCGCCCCCTACAGACCACACAAGGCCAACTCGGCGGTGTCTGTCCCCGCAATTATTTACACTGTGCTCATCATATTCACCCAGGGGCTGTAAGTACAACGTCGCGGTAGCTTACGACTCGTCGTAACATAATAATTATTACAAGAATAAGAAGGCTTACTACGAGTTGTAAGCTACCGCGACGTTGTACTTACGGCCTATGTCTAGATCTAGAGTCTTCAGGAAAAGCAAACGAGACATTGATTATGAAGAGATCCCCTCTTTTTCTCTTGTCTGTTTGTCTATTTTTTAACACACTGAGTAAATGCTAGTGACTAAGAAGTGTTTACAAAAATGTTTGATTAAATCAGTTTTACATCTCCTAAGTTTCCCAAGACACGGAGGCACCTGGTCCAGCTGAGAAGCGAACTCCGAAATAGTTGCTCGTCAGTCCAGAACAGTAACGACTGCACTATCTAGTACCACCTTACAAAATCGTTGCTTTCGATTATATCTTTTTATTTATCCTTAAATAGAATGATAGCTGACAAAACACATGTACCATAATAAAAATCTAACCTATAATGGTGAGGGAAGCCATTCCATATTATTAAATTTTCGGGCTGTCCTTCTATTTTGCATACATTGAGTCATAGCAAGTTTAATGCCGATGGAGACCCCCCTCCTTTTATTGTTTGTTTTTGGGCATAAGGTTTCCTTGACATCTCTGCTGGTCGGAACCACCAGTTGTCGCTTCTTCCACAACGCATAGTTAAAACATATTACCACCTCCAAAGCCAACCTCTTTTCTTAGGTATATATGATGGTATAACTATAACAATCATGAATCTTATAAAATCTTTGATGTCTTAACACGCTTTTCAACTATCAGTCTAGGCAAAAAAACGCCAAAAATAAACGATGCACACTGGTATGGTTTGTCTTATAGAGATTATTTATGCGTTCTGGTAAGGAATCAATGCAGTCTGATTGGCTTCAACGGGGAGCGAATATTCTACCTCAGTCAACCCAATAAAAGCTGTGCCCTGTTTACTGGCTGAAATATGTGAGCGTGATGGTACTGGGATTGGAGCGTCGGATTACGATGCCGTACGCCTGGGGTTCAAATCCCGCTCTCGTGACCTTGCTCTCGACTGGTTGGATCGGTACAGTTTATTGCAATCAACCAACCCCTGGCTATACTATTTTGATGTCTTCTCTCCAAACAACTCGCTTCCCAAAGCTAGAGACTGGCTGAGTAATCTACATCACCTCCCTTTTCATTTTTCTCTCCTTTCCGCCTCACCAGTAGGCGCCTGTAGTACTAGTAGGTCTCCTGCCTCCCGGTATTAGTGATTTACCTTGTATACCGTGACCTTCCTGCCTCACCCTGAAATCCATGATTGTTCCTGGCTATGCCGAACCCTTCCCACCACCAAAAGTCATCAGTAGGCATGTTCACAGGACATTCTTAGATCGTGGGAAGGGGAGGGGGCCCAAGGGTAAAGCGCGTTGCTTCTAATCAGAATGTTACGGGTTCGATTCCTGGTTTGGGACCCCGTCATCTTAAAGGATCTTTCTTGAAAATGAGCCTCAGGGGGACGTGAATTTCGGTGACAGTATAATGTGACCCAAATCTGGCGTACCGCGATCTGGGTCCCTGTTGCCTTATACATATGAAATAATGATAATTATTTCCTAACACTCGGGGGAAGTTCAACAGGAGGAAGCTTTTTATAACTGAAAGGTAAAATACCACAGCAAGTCTTTATTAGTTTCTTGGTGAGGATTTCCAGCATCGAGAGGTTTACTCAGTCCGGACGTGTCTTTCAATCGCATGCTATACAATGTGTTATGTGGATATCAGATGAAATAACTAAGGACGTAGAAACGTAATATTAATAATGGAGGTTCGTTTAATAGTAAACTAATATGTTTCGAGCTGTGTACCCACATTGTATCTCTCTGATCTCTCTCTATGTGTCTCTGTCTGTATCCTTCCCTCTCCTCTCTTGTGTAACTACAAGACAGAGAGTGAGAGCTGTAATCAACAAACTATATATACATATTATTATCTAAATAAAGTTACTTTATTGGTTCAGCTGGTCTCACTGTTGTAAACATGCCGGCACTGATTTATTATGCCACTGTTAGCATCCTTTACCTTAAAAAACACCTGTAATGATGTTTAGCTAACCTTGACACGTCTCTTGTAATGGGACTTGACCTACACAATGTATCTTATATAGTGTGGAAGAAACAGAAAGTAAAGGAGAGAGAGAGAGAGAGAGAGAGAGAGAGAGAGAGAGAGAGAGAGAGAGAGAGAGAGAGAGAGAGAAGCGGCTGCTGCTGCTGCTGCTGCTGCTGCTGCTGCTGCTGCTGCTGCTGCTGCTGCTGCTACTACTACTACTACTACTACTACTACTACTACTACTACTACTACTACTACTACTACTACTACTACTACTACTACTACTACTACTATTACTACTACTACTACAAAAATAAAAAGAATAACTTCAACTTTTACTATTGCTGTTGCTGCTGCTGTTATACTACTCCTACTACTATAAGAACCACAATAACTTCATTGAAAATTATATCTCGGTCGTTTAATTAAAAGATAGAGAAGTGTGATGGAATTGAAGTGAGAGGCTGGGTTCGTGAACTTATCCTGAAATTGTTATCACGTTTGATATAAAAAGTCGAACCTGTGTGTTTTACTCCGTTTGAGTAAATTTAAATGGGTTCAGTGGTTGAATCTGATAGTTAGCTCTGTACGATGTATGTATTACACACGGATCGCGAGTGTTCGATTTAATGTTGGCATGTTCCGCACACGCTCCTTTAATCTTTGCCGATAATGATATGACGGATTGTTAGGTTTTCGCTTTGATGTTTGGGCGTTAGATCATCGACCATAGCCTAATGACGGGCTAGTAATTAGGTTGTATGCTCTGTAAGTATGTGTGCATGTGCTTGTGTGTTGGGGTTGCGCTCATGTTAACATGGTTTGGTGGGTTTGAATGAAAATAAGAGAGAGAGAGAGAGAGAGAGAGAGAGAGAGAGAGAGAGAGAGAGAGAGAGAGAGAGAGAGAGAGAGCAAATGAGAGTAGAGTTAGGGAAAGGGAAGAGGAAGAGACTAGGGAGGGAGATCGTGAAAGAGGGAGGGTGAGAAGAGAAGAGATAGATCGATAGCCAGGGAGAGAGACATACACATGTAACATGGAGACTCGGTAAACCAAACTTGCTCTATCGTGTCAGGACTCCTGACGCGACACAAATGTCAGATTCATGTTTCTTGGCACTGATCATCGCCGTGTTGCATGTATGTAGATCAGCGAGTTGCCTGGCTGTGGGCAGGGCTATAATTAGCACTGGTAGAGATAGATCACCGTTCTTCTCAGCAATAATTATCGTGAATATTAATCAATTCATTGATCAATTGAAACGCACGCACATACTCACACACATCCTATCTTCATCCATCTCTATGATACCTTCTCTTCGGATTTCTCTCCTCATTCCCTCCTTTTTTCTCTTTCTGTCTCTCCCTCGCCCTCCCTCTGTCTATGATGTCTCTCCCTAAGAATAAGATGACTTCCTCTATGATATCCCTCCCTGTCTATAATATCTCTCCCTACTCTGTCTTACTCCCCCATAAGTTAGCTTCCAAAGCCGTAACTATGAGACTAGGAACGAGGGCAAATTCACAATCTATGATATGATTGAATATTCACCCTCACGGTTACATAATATTCTACGACTGTGTAAACCAGAAATACTTATGGTCTAGAATAAACAGAAAACGTTTCCTCTTGGTTTTATTGACGTTCTCAGTGCCTGTCTTACTCTGATGTCTGTTTCAGATTGGACATCTGACATGGTCTTCATGTTTGCCTGTTTGTTTGGTTGGGGGGTATCTTTAGTGTAATGTCAGCGAGTGAGCTATATCGTGGACGGATCCTAAATCTAACGTCTGATAGTTTACGTGTTTCTACATATAGTGTGAATGCATGTACACACGCACTTCACCAGGACTTTTATCTCACCCAGCCATATTGTAATTGTCGCCTACCCATCCAGTAAGGGGAATAATTGGGGGTGAGGGGGGGGGGGCGGCCTGATCAGGATTAGAACACACAACTTCCCGATTAACCGTTGGACACTCTGCCTACTGCACCACCGCGCCTTCACCCCTGTATCATGCTTCAGGATTGTTTTGTACTGGTCATTCTGTGAACTAATTCACTATCACCACGCCTTGATAAGTCAGAGTCTAAGGACTCCATTCCCGTAGTCAGCGGCTGGGTCTCTCGAGAATGGTCTATTGATAGATTGATTGAGTGGATTAGGGTGAGTGCTTGGATCTACATTCCTGTGAAATAAGGTTACATTAGTGTCTGTGGTTACAGAAATCTATTTATCTATATCTACACATAGACATACTTGTACAGAGATATCCCCGCCCACCAGGCTCTCGGGAGAGGGACTGGGGTATGGTTTGGTGAGGAGAGGGGTTAAACGATCATTGGCCACTCAGTTGATTTAATTAGTCACGGTTGTGTGTCGTTGGGCTTGGGATGATGAAATCTTGACAGAGTGTGGGCTGGGTGAGGAGAGAAAGGCAAGGAAAGATAGACAGCGAGATATGCAGGCAGACACACACACACACAGGCAGAGAGAAATTTGAGTGGGGGACAGAAAACATTCCACCAACTGCATGGATTATGATTGATGCGAGTTAGACAGGAATTTGCAATATCTCAAAGTGTACTTGCCCACCCTCCCCCTATACTTGTATCCCTCCAGATCAAAATACCATGCCTGTCTGATTATAGTATGGAGAAGGAATTCGTGCGTTTGTTCACACGCTATGGATCTATAAACCAAAGTATAATTGTACAAGAACGTTCGATTTTATATAATGTACCTGACTGTTATCCCAAGCTGCTGCTCAGTAACACTGGCGCGTTTTTCCTTGAGACTTTACTTAGATCTAGACAAGAATTTAGGTATGTGCAAGATGCTTTTGAAATTGATTTTAACTACAATTTTTTGTTTCCTGGTGTATAGTTCTGGTTCCAAGAATGTTAAGTTTTGTCAATGTACACCTGACTGGGTCGAGTGTGTTTTCCCAATGTCCCTTGTCATTGTCTTTCTTTCTTTCTTTCGTTTTTCTCAATTGTTTAAACTATTTCATTGTTATTACTTTGTTTTTGTAGCGATTTAACACTTTCTCTTTCTCTTTATCCAGGTGAAACTGTCAGTGTGGACCCCCAGCTCGCTGCCCTTGTGTAGAGCTCCAGGATCTGCGAGGGAGACCAACCACCGGCTGACTAGCACTGCTCGCCCTTTGTGAACTAGTCGTGTTCAGCACTGCAAACCTCTGCTTGGATTTCCAAGTTCCTATTTTAGTTTGCAGCCTAGTCTGATGATGATAAATGTGGAGAGATCATTGGCTGAAGAACTCGCTTGCGATTCTGTCGGTCAAAGGTGTCCATGATTTTAGCTTAGGCCAGGAGTCGCATGTCGCCAACTTGCCCATTAGTTTGTCAAGTTCTCAGCCTGTATTGGAATACCCCATATCTGGCCAGCCGGCCTAGGCGGCTGCTGTGAGCCATGGAGCTGAAGGTCTGGGTGGAGGGCATCCAGCGCGTGGTCTGCGGCGCTAACTACTCGACCAGCTGCCAGGACGTTGTGCTAGCTCTGGCCCACGCCATGGGTCGCACCGGGCGCTTCACGCTGGTCGAGAGATGGCGAGACTCGGAGCGACCTTTGACCCCGGCTGAGTGCCCGCTGCAGGCCCTGCACAAGTGGGGCGAGTACGCTTCGGAGGTTCGATTCTTCCTCATCCAGGCGGACAACAGCAACAACAGCAGTAACAGCAACAACAACAACAGCATCGGCAGTGGCAGCAGTCGGGGCAGTAAAGATGGAGACAGGCCCCTCGGAAATAAACCCTTGTCTGCTAATCCCAAATCACATCAGATGCGAGAAGGCGATGGGATCATCCCTCGACGTAGAGACACAAATCTACGCCAAGGGAATGCATCAGGGCCATTTTTCCCTTCCTCCCCAACGCCATCTCCTCGAGGGCGGGTCCAGCCGGAATTCAAACAGTCGTCCTCACACAGCCACTTGCAGCACCTCCAGCCCCCCGACCACCTGAAGCGATCCTCAACTTTCAGTGGGGCTCACAACTACGCCCCTGATCTACCTGCCAATAACACCGCGATACCATCATCGACACAGCCGTACAGCAACGGGCCTTATCGGGCTGTGCCTCACAGCTCTCAGCACCAAACAGCACCATCACCATCCGCCCAGAGAAAGCTGCAACCTCCAACCGCGTCAAACTACGGTAACAAGCAGCAGCTGCAAAACACGAGAAGGGAATCGAGAGATCACTATCAAACCTTGGCTCCACCCATGACGAATGGTGGTGCTGGGGGCAGCTTGTCTGGTAATTCCTCTAGCAACTCCTCGCCTAGATCTCCATCAGGGTCATCTGCTCCTTACCCATACATTAACCCAGGCAGCCAGTCGCAGCCCCAGATCTCTACCTCCTCCGCAAGTATGTCAAACCCATCGCGAGTTGGGCACGAAGCTCCGACTCTGGACCAGCGGACGAGCGTTGCTAGAGACGCACGAGATATCCACCCAGCCAACTTGGCTCTAGAACAGTCGTCATCATCATCGCACGGTGTGGGCAGACCTGCAGGGAGAAGTTCCCAACCAAACCCCGACCCTCGGCACAGACACCCGCGACGCGAGCGCAGACCTCGATCACCAACTCCTCACCGCTCGGGCAATAGCATTACTGGTGGACAGCAAAATCAGCATCCACAAAACCTCTCATCCCTCCAGCAGTCAAAACCAGAACAGTACCACCATCCCCACCTCAGATCCTCTCACGGACAGCATCAGCCCCCAGCAATGTTGCCGCAGTCACAGGATGGTCCTACCCGGTTATCTCCCCCTGCCAGCCCGACGCCGCCAGTCCCCGCCCCGAGACACCGGGCTAGACCATCCCCAGACCCTGTGGAGTACGAGAACATGTCTGTGGCAGGGAGGGGGCGGGATCCTCACAGGTACCAGCAACCGCAGCAGCAACAGCAACAGCAGCCGCAGGAGTACCTTCAACACCAGTCACAGCATCAGCCACACGGGTTAGAGCGGTCTCGGTCAGGAGACAGGCGCAGGCAGCATTCTAGCAGCGCTGCTAGAACCGGGGCACACGCAGACAGTCGGGGCTCGTTACCTGGGCCTCAGTCAGGCCAGATAGGTCAGACAAACAGTCGGGGACCCATCTCCCAGTTAAGCAGCGATCAACCTATGTGGGGCCAGACTGCTCAAACAGGAGATCACCAGTCGAGGGTGAACCCAGGACAACAGCTGAGCCGGTCCTTACCGGCATCTGGTATGAATCTTTTGCGGCGGACTAACGAGAATGGTGCTGGATCTGTCGACTTTGTCGAGTCGGCTTCCAAGCGTCAGCAGCAGCAGCAGCCAGGCTGGGGCGGCACAGTGGGTGAGCCACATGTGACAGGCGGGAAATCTATGTCGTCCTTCGCATCAGCTGTTGCAAACATCCGGCAGCACAGCAAGGAGCGGACACCGAGAGCAGGGGCTTTGCATGGTGACTGGCAGTCTGGAGGTGAAGGTCACCACCAGCATTATGCATGCCCAATCAGAGAGGACGCCAGTCAGCTTGGCCCACCCTCAGGCCTTGAACATCCGGGCAATCCTTACCTCCCCACACAAACAGCGGTTAACGCCCGGCTATTCAGTGAAGCACAGCAGCAAAGGATGACTAACCAGCTTAGTAGTGGACATTCCTCTCAGCACCCTCCGCACCCTCACAACATACCTCAGAAAACATCTCCGCGCGAAGCCACGTCCTCACCAGCGTTCACTCTGTCCCCGCGGCCCCACTCGGCTTTCAAGGAAGTCTCGCCCAGGCACGGCCACCAGTTGTCTCCCTCCTCCCCACCCGGCACGTCCAGCCTGGATCAGATGGGTCAGCACCCGGGGACCGGCGGGTCAGAGTCTCCGCGCGTGGCCAGGCAGGGCAGCCATCTTGACGGGCTCCAGTCAGATCAGCACCCGCACTTCCGGCAGCTCAGTCTGGAGGTCGAGGAGTACGACCTTGACCAGAACTTCCCAGACCTGGCCCACAGGGACCGTGACTTGAGCGCTGGCGTTCCCAGGATGCAGCAGCCTCACCTGGTCAAGCCAGCGGGGGAGCCTGCGGGGTTAGCTCCCCTGGAGTATCGTCTGGACGGTGGTGGTGTGAGACCAGCGCCTCACCGCGCCGAGGCTGAGATGTTGCAGCTCGCCAGGCTGGTCAGTGTCCAGCAGGACAGGCTGCGCGCCATCCAGGCTCAGATAGTGGACGCCAGTACAGGTCAGTTGGCCGCATGGTCAAGGTGCTGGTGGTGATAATAAATATTTTAGTAAGGTAAAGATAATAATGGTGGTGATAATAATAGTAATAGTAATAATAATAATAATAATAATAATAATAATAATAATAATAATAATTTTGTAGAATGATAAATCTTTTCTTGGTTTGACTTCACTATGAAAGACTGTAGCTTATACATAATGGAATTTGCTTTACCCAAACCAATAGCGGGATAGTTAAATAGTTTATTTTAATCCCAGGTTTATTTTCAACAGTGAAAAACTTCTATTTAATAAAAGTAAAAGATCTGTGTCTGGAAATAGTTCATGTAAAAAGCCATAGTTTATCTTCAGCGGATTCCACTGTGTTTTGACAGATCAGCAAATCACTAGAAGATTGTTTCCTAAGAAATAAATACCTGGAGTTCCTATACAAGCTTTGGTACTTTTAGATCATTACCATGGAGTTAACGGCCTCATGAAAATTGATTTAGGCCGGACAATTATTTTTTAATTGAATTATATGCTTTTTTTCATCATATATATTATCAAAAGAAAAAGTAAACAGATAAAAAAAAATATGTCAGATTTAATGGAGAGTCATGAAATAACTCTTTGAGGAAACGCTGTTTGAAATTATGATTGGGTAATCATTTCTCAGCTCCAGTACAACCTTTTCCCATCTAGGCGCACGTGTATGTTGTGTACATTGATATACACTTGTAAAAGCACCTCTTTGTAATGATATGCGCACCTTCCTTTCAAAATGATAAAAATCAAAGCTTTTACTTTTTATACAATTTTGAAATTTCCTAAAATAGTGCGTACACAAGGGGTATGCCCGAGGATACCAGATAATTTTGGGTAGGCCTTCAAAAGGTTAATCCTTGAACTGTAACTATCACACGATGCTCTTTCCTTACAGAAGTCTCCGCCCTTGAGGAAGAAGCTTCCCGCACTGACCTCCAGCTACAGGAGCTGTCGGTGGATGGGGTGGAGCTAGAGGCCATGGAGGCGGAGCTTGTGGCAGAGGAGGCGGAGCTACAGCAGGTGGAGTGGGAGAATGTCCTGGACGGAGAACAGAAACGGGAGGCAGACATTCGGCAACAGGTTAGTGGGCTCAGAGATAGGGCGATTGGCGTGCAACTCGTGTTACGCTCTTTTCTTCTTTTTTTTTGCTGTCATCACTCTCTGTGTCTCTCTCTCTGTCTCTCTCTCTGTGTCTCTCTCTTTTGCCTTGCTGGCTCCATCTCATGTAATTGATTATTTTCTTTATGCTAGATCTGGACAATTTCTCACCTACAAATTTAATAAGTGAATACAAATTTAAACTGTTTTCTGGATTATGATATTTTTAGTTATCACAATTGTCAGTATTTTACTTACAAAAAAAAAAAAATTTAAATAATTAGACTCTTGTTTCCGTGACACTAGCCAACTAAGATTCGTGACTTAAATTTTACATATATTCATAATCTTGATACTCTTCTAATATCTCATTGTTTTACCTTGGTTTTGCGGCAGATGACCAATATGGAGAAGAAATCTAAAGAGGCTCAAGAGAGAATTGAACGTTTGAAGTCTGAAGAGGAGAAAATTGCAAAGGATATCCAAGCAGAGAGTGAAAAACTTGCAACTGAGGAGCAGGAGAAATTAAAGGTGTGTTTACACGATAGTGTATTTTAAAATTGTAGCTGATTTTACTGATGCTTTTGATGTCTTTAGCTTTCCTGTGATTGTAATTGTGTCAGACAGACAATAAATGTAACAGTCTGCTGCCTCAGTTAGTGTCACAATAATTTAGATGGCAGAGACAAAAGTGATAGTGGTGTCCTAGTGGTATCCCTGTTTTGTCTCTGTGTGGCAACACCTAAAACAGTCAGATTTTAGTTTAGGGACCCATCAGCAGTAAAGCTCAGTTGCTGATATCGGATGCTAAGAAATAACAACCCAAAAAAGAATTGATTTGTGTAAATAAAAGATTTTACCTTTGGAAACAAAGTGTTGAAGGTTGGCAGGGCTAGATAGCTCAGTTGGTACAGTGCTGGACTGACAAGAAGGTGGTGTCAGGATCAAGCCTCAGCTGGTGCATCCATCTACATATAGGATTCTTAAGAAAATCCAGGGGATGGAAAATTCATTCGAGAATCTAATCTAATTAGAATAAGGCAACAGATCACAGTCGTTCAAAGTCAGTCTGGAAGATAATCTCCTTTAGCGGAATATATTTTGCCTATTTTGCCTTATTAAAGTTGACTTAGTGGATAAATTTTATGAACAGGAAATAATCCTTGTGGTTGCCACTCTGAAGAGGAAGTTTGTTGACAAGTTCAGCTACTGAAAATTATTTTAAGTGAAATGCTCAAGCTTGCTTTGTGACAACATTTTTGTTTTATTTGTATCCGACTTCTTAATTTTGTATTTCTGTATGGTCAGTTTGAAAGTTTGACACTTGAAAGATACTGAAAGCGCTATTTTGAATTAAATGCTCAAGCCTTATTCGAGACTACATTTTTTATTTATTTGTATTCAAACTCCATGTAATTTTTCTTTTGTATTTCTGCGTGGTCAGCTTGAGAAGGAACTGTCTGAGAAAGTTAATAAAATCAAACAGGAGCTTCAACAACTCGATCTCACACTGAGCGCTCAAAGACGGGAGGTGGACAGACTGGATGCGGAGTTGTCTGACGCTGACAGAAGACGGGGAGAGCAGGTAAGCTGGCATTCTTGTCCAGCCACCTATCGGCTGCCTCGCTTCAGTAATGCTAACTTGTGGATATTTAGTAAAAAAAATTTTTTTTTTTTGGTATGAGATTACATATAATGTTCTTTGTAAAACTCCTACTTTAACTTTCTTTAAATGTTTTGTTTTTTTTAAAGACAAATTTGACTCTGTTGGCGTTACTATAGGCTCTGTCCTTCCTCTACTGGAAATAGACCTCACCAAGACCTGTCTGATTCTTCCTTTGTTTCGCCACAAAGGAGAAGTGGTTGTGAACCCATTTGCAATAGAACACTACCAGCATTTTTCACTGTTTCTAAGTCAATACCACTGTCATTAAATACTACATTGTTTCAAGACCTCTCAAAATACTGTGATTTACAATTTACTTTGATTTTCCAGGAAGAAGAGCTGAGAGAGGTTGAGAGTGAGTTAAAAGAGGAAAACTTGAAGGATTTTCACGCCCACCCGGTCGCTAAAGAGCCTCCGCCCGGCCTGACCATCGTGGAAGACTTTGTTGTGCCGACCTCCGGCTACAAGAAGGCGAAGCCATACACGTCAATCTCTTCAGACACAGAGGATTCAGCCCCGGAAACGGGGGAAGGTATGTTAGTTTTTATCAATATGCACATAACTGTATATCAATATGGGCACTTTCATTTGATCTAATGCAAAAACAATAAACATAAATTGATAAATATAAATAATATTGAGAGTGTGAAACAACAAAGCAAATTGTGTTGATTATATTGATTTTTATGAATATTAGATATTATAATTTATGCAAACATAAATAGTGTAAATTAGAGTCCAAATAGAATAAAAGGGATAACTATAAAAAACCTGAAGATGGGCTGTCCTGATGAAAGAAAGCTCAGTATCTTGGTGGTCATTTCTTCAGACCACGCCTCACGCTTGAGAAGATGACAAGAAGTATCCCTGATAGTGAAGACTTGAGAAACAAAGATTAATTTATTTGAGAAGCAGGATTGAGAGTTTCTTTGTGACTCTAAGTTATTAAGATGAAATTTGTAGTATAGGATCCCTCAGGAGAAACTGGTCATCGCTGTCCCACTCGGGGTTGATGTGTCATATGTTTTCATGTCAAACAATCCTGTGCCAACCAAGAGAACCTAGGAGACATGAAACCATTCTCTCTCTCTCTCTCTCTCTCTCTCTCTCTCTCTCTCTCTCTCTCTCTCTCTCTCTCTCTCTGTAGAGTATAGGAGAGGGTAAATAAATGAGATTTATTTGATGTTGAATGTATCTAACACTCAATATTCTGTATTTTTTAACCCCAGCCATCATCAAGATCCTGGAGAGCCGTCTGTCCCCGGCCAGCCCTCTCATCGATGAGCTCAACAACATGGGGGCTCTGACATCAGCTCAGCAGACGTACAAGTCTGCGCTCGCTGCCAAGAATCCTAATGGGGTGTGGGTGTGACATTCAGCCCGTCTGCTCTAGGGTTTATTGACACCAAGTGACAAGTGACGATAGTTGAGCACACGGCACTTGCACCTCTGACTTTGCTTTGATTTTCAGGCTTTGCCCTAAACAAATGTAATAATGAAAGAGAAATATCTTTGTAAGAAAAAGGAAAAAAGAAAGTGATCAGAATTTTTGTAAAAGTTGAATCTCTGCCTGTTTGGGCAAGAAGATGTGATTGTGTGAAAGGAGAAATAGGTTTACTGTGTAAAACAACAGTAGCACACCAAGTTTGTTACAGATCACTTTTGACAAGGATTAAGATATTATTCTTACAAGTTTCAAAAAGTAATTTTGATAAAAAAGAAAAGGTGAAAGGCTAAGCAAGTAGAGCCAGACTCAACTGGCAGGACCAGTGTAATGTCCCAGCCCTCTGCAAGATGGATGTTTGGGTAATCCTGTAGTTCTAACAATTTATTACAAATGCCACAGCCAGTGCAGGGGTATCCATCCGTTGAACCGTGCACAAAATTCCTACGTTAACAGTTTCTACATTGTGAGTTATGCTTCACTTAGCAGACTGGCTTGAACCTGTTGGGAAAAATAATGTCATTTGAGAATATTTAGAGAGATGATGATCTTGGAAATTGTACAAGTTGTTCAGCATGAAATACTCAGTGTGTTTTGATTTGCTTTTATTATTTCCATTGCAATATCTTGATTCGTTAGAGTGAAATTAAATTAAGTGAATAATACAATTAGTATTACCAATATATATTGCATTCTTTATCCTTCAACCTGATATTCCATTTAACACTTTCAGTAACTTGAGCCAGTTTTACCGGCTCAAAATTGGTCTAAAAAGTAACCTAAGCCGGTATTACGGGCTCAGAATTTTAGGTCTAGTTAGGGAATGAACTATCCAATGTACAAAGTGCACCAAGCCTGCCGATCATACAGTGAAGATTTCAACTTCCTTTCTAACTTCATTTGAATGTCAGACTTTGTTTGCAAAATGTCTGAAGTTATTCTCACTCCTAGGGTGTGAATAAACTAACTATAATTTTTCTCACCTCAATTATGAGAATAACTAAAAGGCTGCCCAAATGTTATTCTCACCCCCTCATCCTCACATCCAGGGGGGGGGGGGGGGGGGGGGATAGAGTAATCAAAAGACATTGTAAATTTTACTCTCACCCCCTCTCAAAGAGATTTTTAACAGACCTAAGGGAAAATGAGGTTTAGACTAGTTTAAAACAGTATGAAATAAAGTGCATTGTTGCAATTCTTTTTTTGTTGTTGTGTATTTTACCTGTAGACATTTGTTGCTTTAACTCTTCAAATTTGCTGTGCAAACTTCTGATTGAGTATTGTAAATAACAAAATACTTTGCAGTGCCCTTTTTGGCTCATAGAAGGCCAATTTTAATTCTGATTAAGAAATTTTGGTGTCAAAAGCATAAATGGGTTTCAGAGTGGTCTCCTCTTACGCTTGTGTAAAAGCGTATTCTGCTCACAATCTCTTGATATATGCATATTTATATATAAATATTGTAGGAGGTACAAAATAAAAGGAAGCTGTGAGAGTCGTTATAAAACGTATGTAGCAGGTTTTGAATTTTTTTCCAAAATGCCAAGTTTTAGTGGTGAAAAATGCCAAGAGTTAAACTGAGAATTGTGGCTTATTAACAGCTTTGCAAATGTCAGACATTCTAGAAAGACATTCCTCAACCATTATTCTTTACTGGAAACAATTGGTGGCATGCTTGTAGTTTATTTGCTGTGAATGTTATTGTGTGATATACACTCAGACTACTGATAATGATGTGAAATTGTTTACAGAGAAGCTAGACCTGGCAACAGTGAGTCTGTGTCAGCACCAAATCACCAGTGCGACTGTTGGTTTTTACTTTTTTTTACTCCTGTAGTTGAGACAGTACGTTGCCGGTCATGGTTGTGTTCAAATGTTTTTTTTCTTCCTTTTTTCTCCTCGGCTTATTGCTGTTCGCATATGAAACAATGACGTATTGTTGTTATAATTATTATGTTTGTTGATTGAATTTTTCTCAATTATATCATCATTAACTGGTGCTTGATATTGCAGAAGGTTGTGGTGAGAACTATTTTGGCGTAATGAGAAAATGTATGTAGAATGGGAGTTCAGCATAATATCTATTTGCTGAAAAAGAAAAATGAAATATTTTCCATATGCCGTGTTGGCAGTTTGTTTTTATCTGCAAGTTGTTGAGATAGATAACAAGAAAAGATAATTAATTTTATGTATGTGGCATATTTAAGCAAATATCTTTCAATTGTAACATATTTTATTCAATTTTTTAAAATTGAGAGAATGTAAAAAAAAAAAAAAAAATATTTTTTGTTGTTGTCAACGGTTTTTATGTAAAATTTGTAAAATATTTTGCTCATCATACATTCCTATTAAGGTTGTGAAATCCAACTTGTGCCTCTACTGCAGATCTGTTGTACTAAAAATAGAGCAAGTGTTAACTTCTGTGTTCTGTCTATTGTTTGATTTGTCAGTTTCATCAAAATTTTGACTTCTTTGACCTACTGGTTTTTACCTCAAATCTGTCCTAGTTATCTACACAAATAAGTGGAGGATCTACCCTGTGATTAGTAATCACTGCTTCTTATTTGAAAGAATATGGATGAAAAAGACCAAGATTTAATTCAGTTTTTCATCTATTAATTCACAGTGGGATAGGACAAACCTGTTGATGATTGACATTTATAATTTTGTTAGTGTGAAAATCAATGTGCCTTAACATTCAAGCTGTAAAACCCTGAGTGTCACGTCTTTCTTTCCTCTGTCTACTGGATCCTCACCCAAGTGAGCGAGTAAAGCCTGAACAGCCGGAGCTGTTTCAGGGTCCACACATGAAGTGTCTCGTGTCCCTAGCTACCTTTCTCTAGCCTGGTTAGTTGCACAAAATATTTATTTCCCCCTTTAGGGAATGAGATTTTACACTTGTTTTGTCCAACAAGCTGAAGTGCTTTAAAATCTCTTTCACGCTCTTGGAATTTGTGTACCGTTAAGTGTTCCTCACTTGTTAGCGGGCGCTATTCCTTGATGAACTAACTTTCTTCATCAAAAACTCGAAGCAGAGCCCAGGCTTCCAATAAGGTTACATGCTAGTTTTGTGATTGCGTGAAATTACATTCCCTGGATAAAGATAAATTTTCTGACATATTCGTGTCACATGTTCGTTTTGGTTTCCAGTATTTGTTCCAGCAACATCAGATTTACACTTAAAATTCCAGATGATTGTATTTTCTTTAATGTACTAGGGTGGAAAATAAATATTCACTTTCGTTCTCAGATAGTAATCTTTACACATTTTTTTTACAACCTTTAAAAGAAATTACCAATCCTTGGTTGTACTTGTTCTTGTGGCAATAATTAACTGGCTATAGGTGCAATTTAGATTATATTATACAATGAAAGACCTTCTAAGTGATGCGTCTGAATAATAATTGAAATGATGTCAGCATTGAGAAGAAAATTAAATTAAAATATCATCCTTTGTAAAGAAAAGCATTAGGGACAGACAAATTTTCTTTTTGACTTTTTTTGCTACTTTAACCAAGCAGAAGAGTTATTTTATGATTTATTTTACATCCAAATGTGTTTTCTAGAGAAAGCACATGCTGTTCTTTCAGACTGGTCTGAGCCAATGTAGTTGTTCAAATAAGAACCTTATTTCAAAGGTTTAATTCATTGACAAGATACAGCGCATATATGTATATAGATGTTGTTTTACCTGCTTTAAGGAATCATGGCAATGTTTATGTTTACCGTTCTTGAATAATTTTTTTCTAATCTTAAATATTTCTTTTTCATGATGTATTTTCTATTTTTATGCATGACAAGATGTAATTTGTTCCATACAATAAACTCAGACTATTCCAGCATTAATGACCAAACATCCAGTTGTTTGACCTTGTTTCACCTTGATATCTCTCTGCACTTGGCATTTGTTGAAAATAAAAATTTCAAAAAAAAAAAAAAAAGATCAAAACCAAAACACACACATACTCCAAAAAAAGGAAGAAAAAAATGATTTTTTAAAGTTATGATTAAGCAATATTGATAGCTGAACTAAATAAGCTTGGCCATCAATTAGGTTTGCAGTGACTAACCGCGCTAAAAATCTGTATTTGCTTTCTCAAAAGTTGGCAGCTATGAAATTGTATGGCCAGCATGTCTAATCGTTAATCTTGGATCTAGAAGTTGATCCTTCTGTTTATGAACCTAGATTCTATGGAGTGATCGCCAAAATTGTATAGACACGCACTGTTTGTTCTTGGCACTTGTCTGCGTTGTGGCCTGGTTGCTGGCGTTAAAATTGAAACGACCAATAAACCAAACCAAACCAGCCTTAGGTAAATCTATGATGATGCTGCCCTGAGCTTCCCATTCAACCAGATCAGTAGCGGGTCGAACTGAAGGACAGGTGCTGCTACCAAGTTAGATTCAGATCCTCTATTAGAATGGTCCACACCCAAGAGTCAATTTACAAGGGCATTTATGTGGAAAAGATTGAAGGAAACTTTCTATTCTAAAACTAGCCTGTAGATTCCTTTGCCAGATTATATCTAACTAACTGAACCTAACCACAGTCAGCTCAGGATGATAACTCTCCCTAAGAATTTAATGAATTCCACGTTTAACTTTAAAAATTACAAAATTATCAGACATTGAATTAGTAGAAGCTCCAATGCCAGTGGAGAAAGTGTTAGCTTAGCTATTTGCTAGCATAAGTTTGAAACCCAAGCAGAACATTTGATAGACAAACAAGGAAATGCCAAGATCTGAAGGTAACAAATATTTATGTGAATTTAAGCTTCCATAAACTTTGAAAGTAAATTAAAATATGACAACTTCTTTTTTTAAACACCAAAGAAAAAGGAAACAAAAACTCAGGTTTGTTACCAATTCTACTTTATTGTTTGAGACAGTTAAAGCTCTTAAAAGTAAATTATAATGTCGCACTCATTCCACAATTGCCAAAGTCATTTTTTGAGGGTGTAAAGATTTGATCTGTTAAAATATTGAAGGCCGTAGGCGCCTATTATAAACAAGACTTTATTTTTTCCTTTGCTACATTCAGCATTTTCATCTGGAAAAATAAAAAAGGGTCCCAGAGGCAATATGTTTTGTCAAGAAAAAAAAAAGCTTTTCTTGTCTTTTTTCAAAACATCAAAAAATGACATGCGCAAATGTGGAATGAGCTTGACGATGACAGGAAAAAGGGAAAATTTCCTCATTGTCCCTGCGCCAGTTACACAGGATAGCATTCAATGAAAAAAGTTTAAACACTTAGAATTGTAATGAAATAACCTCCTAGATTGTTAGTAATAAAATAGTATTGTAAAATAACCTCTAAACCTCTAGATTAACATGCATCAATAAAACCAAATATAAATTTAACATTGCAATTATATTATTATAAGAATATTATGTATCAAAATAATTATATTTAGGGAATAAAAAATGACATAAAATGGTTTATAAACTTCATTCACAGGGTTTTAAACAAATCATGGTACATACAGTATAAAATTTCTTATGGAGATCATAATTGTATCATTTCAATTAAAATACTCAACAAGGTACGGTACGGGATTATTTACAAAGGCACCAGTCAGAGAATATCATTTACTACATGTGCTTGAAAAGCCCCTGCAGAGCTGTTGATATGAGAAAATATACAAAATGGTCCATCTGCTTCGTTCTCTAGAGTTAACTGAGGTTTCCCCAGACTCATCACAATGACAATTTTTTTCTTGCATCGCAATCGTTACACAAAATCTACAGTATCACAGCCAACTGCCCATTTCCTAAATTTTAGTAAGTCAAGAACACAGCAGAAAAAAGGGGGAAACAAACCAAGCTGCTTTGAGTTTGATCTAATCAAACCATTCTGTGTTCTTAATCTAAAGTATAGAAAGACCACCACCCATGCAGTCAGGCAAAATAGGTGTAAAATATATGATGACTGATTTGTAAGTCGTTTGTCACCTGTTCTGTACTTTAAGTGGTTTACGAAAGACTTTAAATTTCAATTTGTTACTGCACCAACAGCTTTTATCATTGTATGTGCTTGGGAAACTTCCTTGGTTGTTTTTTTTTCCAAACAAGCAAGTGCAAAATAAATTTCCTTTTCTTTTTCAAACAAGCAAGAAAGCCTCCTCCATAAACTATTTGATAGGCTTTTTGTTTAAAAAAATAAAAAATGATTGTATAATTATTATTAACTCTCACTACCAGGAGCATGAGAATTTATTTCGTTTGTGAAGTTTCCTGATATACCCTGGCTTGAGGTATAAAGCGTGGGTGCATGCATCAGAAATCTGACATGCAGCCACCATTACATCTTCCGCTTCATATGTAAAATAAACAACATAGAAACTTTCGTTCTGTATTCAATTTCCACGAAAACATAATTAATAATTAATATGATGAGATTTTCTTAAAGAGACATTTAAATTGACAATCTCAAAGTGAACTGGTAATAGCAAAAAAAATAAAAACAACCAGCTACCCCATAATAATAAAATATTGAATATTATAATTATTTGCTACCATATCAACATTAAGGTTGAGTTTATTAAGTCCCATACATAGCTTTTTTCCTTTCTTTTTAATTAACAGTTCATTAATAGGCCTAGGGCTAAAAAAAGAAATGAGCAAATAAAGTACATGTACAATGTAATGAGAAAACTTTTTTTTCACAAAAGAAATACGCTTCTCTGGTTTTGTTCTTTCTACTGTCCCCCCTGAGGTCAGCAGTCCTGAGATGGTGGACGTGGATATTGAAAATCACTAACTCTCTCATATCACCTGTTTCACTTTGCAACGCTTTCAGGATACGGAAAGCTTTGTAAAAAAAAAGGTGTAAAAAGTGTTCCTTTTTTTTACTCAAAATGTTGTCATGGTCAGTGCATTAACAATGAAGAGGAGAATGTTAGGCACACTTTTTTACAATTTCAAACTTTCGGGCAACCATAATTATGTGAGAGAGTGCTATGTCTAAATTTAATCAAACTTTAGTTCTGTACTTTCAACGTGATTTCCTTGAAGAGGAAAATAATCCCAACACAAAACCGATTTGCTTCAGCTGTGGCTGTTATAAAAACATCACAAATGTTATTAGAGCGAGTAGGAAAAAAAAAGATTCATTTGTCTATTTGCTTGTCATACAAAACCGCCCCCATTAAAACAGCATACAAAATTTATGTGAATAAAATGTAGATGACCCCGAAGGTGCAAGTAACACCCTTAAATATCATGCTAGGTTACGATATATGAGTTTATAGCTATTGTAGCCATCGCTACAATGCTAGTGTGCGAGAGGTTTCTTTGGTGGATCTGATATAGCCAGCAGGGGCGGGCCAAAAGGATCAACCTGAGGAATAGATTCAAAATTGTCAGTCTATACAGGACAAAGAGTGTTCAAACTATCGACACACACAAAAAACAAAGCAAAAAAAACCAACAAGCTTTTAAAAAGAAAAGAAGACCAAGCAATTCATTAACCTCTAATTAGTGCACCAAAAGCAAGCTGCAATAAATAAAGAACAGTGTTGTGGTGTTGATCTGATAAAGTGAGTCCCTGTTGCTGATCAATTGATGAATGTAATTCACAAAGACTCGGACAATCTATCTTGCCAACATTAACAAAATAATGAATACTAGAAATCCTGTGTAGGTCTTTAAAGTTTAATTTTTTTAATAAACAACCTGTCTGAGGTTTAAGAATATGATTCCAAAAATGTTCAGATCTAAATCAATACTCGACAATCTATCTAGATCTATTATGGATCCAAACAACTCCAAAATAACAGTGTTAACTGTGGCACGATCTTACAACAAGAGCATAAAGCTTCAACACAAAGTATAAACATTTTTTGCTCTACAAAAACCATTCCATCTATATCACGCTCTGCTCTTTTATACACAAGACACAGATCTAGAAATTTCTAGGCCTTCTATCTCATTCGAGAACATTCGAGATCGTTCTGGACTCGGGCTCACATATTCATTCATATTATTCACACCTCTCTACTTGCCTAAACCGACTTCGAATATGGTCTCCAATTTCCTGGAATCTAAGCCTGGCACCGCAAACAGCTGATTTCGTGAACACTGCTCACCGCACTACATGCTAGCATAGCAGCGTAAACAATGTCACAAACAGCAAAGACTATTGTTTTGCAATCAATCAAATAAATAATGAGATGAAACAATTTAATTAACAGAAAGAAAAATATAAATATTATTCATTGAAAAATACTTGGTCCACAAGATGCTACTAGCAATCCAAAGCTGAAATTCTAGGTGATCAATTTTCCTTCCAAAATCCGTTTATTCACCACCTTTTAACTTAAAAGTACTATTCGTCAGATAAACTGTCCAAACTTACATCAACTTCAGGATTTTTCTGCACATCCACAACTACATCCGTTGCTTTTGAACCATACTGTTTCCTGGCGCGCCCCCAGTTAGCCTTGACCTCAATGTCGACCTTCTGAGTCGCGGGCTGCTGGAACGGCTTGCCAGTCGACACACACATCAGCTGGTCTCGCTGTATCTCCTCAAACGTCGAGATCTGGCAAGATACGAGAGGTCACATGAAAGAATTTAGATATTTGCACAAAAATGTTTTTGATAAAATATAAAATGTTCATGTTATCATGTTCAAAAAATGAAAACAGCAACGGAATTCCTATACCCAGACAAGTTCATGTTCAGTTAAAATGAAAAAAAACAATAACAATATAGCAAAAGAAAATAAAGATTCCAGTTTTTTAAACCACGTGTTTATGTTCATATAAACAATAAAACCAAAAAGTAAAAACAGTTGAAGCTAATTAAAAATAACATTTAAAAAAATCATGTAACTGCTATTGGATGAAGCCTTCTAAAGTGAAAAAGAAAAAACTATTCTGGAAAAAATCATGAGTAAAGTTATCACATTCCACATGGCCCACCTGTTGCCCTTCTAGTGTGTACAGAATCCTTGCATTCTTCCACAGGCCCAGCTTTGAAGTGGCACTGTCCAGAATCTCGTCCAGCGACGCTCCCCACACGTAGATACTTCTCTCCATTGTCTCTCCATTAGGATAGACCATCACACGTTTCTGGAGGTACAAAAAGGGAATGATTTTTTTATTACTTTCTAAAATATTAACAATAGTAATAATAATATCAACAAAACTAGATTTAATGATAATAATAATAATAATAATAATAATAATAATAATCATCATCATCATCATCATCATCATCATCATCATCATCATTATCATCTTCATCATAGCAGCAGACCTACCTTCTGGAGAGACGAAGGCTTTGCCTGTGGACACCCACACCTCAATCGGCCCTCGCAGGATCTCATCCAGTGGAGGGAGCCTCATGTTCTCCAGGATCCGCTCCCTCTCACGGTGCATCTTCTGGGCTTCTAGTTTGTCCAGATCTGAGCAGCGAAATAGAGAAGATCATAGATTTTAGCTGAAGGATTCAAGAAAATATAAACTTACGCAGTAGCAGCAGCAGCAGCAGCAGCAGCAGTAGTAGTAGTAGTAGTAGTAACAATTATATAAATTAGATTAAGGGAAGGCAGACCACTGGAATAATTTGTAATAGATTTGGAATTCTTAGGGGAAAGAATTTGGCTTTCAGTGAAAATGGTTACACAATGATAGCGCTTTGAGATATTAGAGCCCTTAACTTACATCAGATGCAGTAGCATTAGGAGAAGTACTTTGATCGGCATACATACTGCTTCATATACTGCTACTTTTGCTGCAACTAGTCCAGTGATAATGATAAGAACTCTATCCACATGAATGGCAGCTTGAGTCAACAGGAAACTTAACAAAGAAACAAAACGTATTCAGCCTTCGCTCTCACCTTTCTGCTCTGAGTCTTCTTCTCCTTGCCTGTCATCATCCTCATCATCCTCCTCTTCATCTTCCCCGCCTCTTCCTCAATGTTAAAGTGCCAAAGCAAATCAAAACTTTTGTTAACCATGTAAACATTTTATTCAATGTGTCCAAAAATGTAATAAAGCAGCAATTGATGAAGCAAAAAACAATATTGTATATTTATCTTAAAACATCTTTTATCTGCAATATTTTTTACCCCCTTTGTATTCATGTATGATAATCAAAAAATTTCAAGAAAATTTCCCTTAAAACTAAAGGGGAAAAAGCTTGTAAATTTTCTGTGTACATCTTTTAAACTAAAAATGTAAAACTTGGGGATTATTAGGCACTGCTGCTGTTTGTGCACAGTGTGGAGAAGATTTAGCAAATACTGAACTTAAATCATCTGAGAAAGTTCGAATTTTCACCAAATTTAGCTCGCAAACACACATAATGAGTCACTTTCAAATGGACAAAATTTGAATATGGAATGCAATAAAATAAGATTTTTGAAAACTACGAGTAAATTATAAACAGCTTTACTTGTTACTGGACTTCTACAAGATACATACAGGCTGAAATTACATGAAGTGTGTAGCCCGAACTGGTAGGAAAAAAACCTGTATCAAGGTAAATCCTACACTTTCAAAATGTAGACAGTGCTGGTCTAGAAGCAAAATCCAATGTTATAACTGCCCTCTTTAACTCTATACAGTTACAATAATACGTCAGTTTTCTACCCGTTACCTTCCATAATTGTTCGGATTACGTGTTAAGAAAAGGACTGAAAGGATAGAAAGAACCAAGTTCACTTTTAAAGAGAAGTTACGCTACCAGCTATCTGTCATAAATGTTTGGAGTGGATTGTAAGAAAAGTAATACTAGGAATCATACAGAAGATGAGCTCACTGTACAAAAGTAAATACGCTACGGGCTATCAGTCATTAATGTTTTTTTTTGTTTTTTTTTCTTGTTTTGTTGCTCGAGGTCCAATGTCAACACTATATTGCGGACGGGCCGCAAGACTGACGTATGACAATTTTAGTGCTGCCACACATAAGAAACGGGAAGGAGACCTGAACTCCTGTCTCAGCTGGTCACATTGTACTGACACCAACCCAACCCGTTGGGAGACCAACTCCCTAACCCTTGACTTGAAACCCCCCTCTCCCTCCCTCTCAACTCGTGATGTCCTATCGACTACTAGTCATAAATGTCTGGAGTGCGATATAAGACAT
>RQTK01001552.1:29634-73266 GCA_003991915.1 Elysia chlorotica
TGGCTGTTGCGTTCCCTACTGGTTGGGTTGGTGTCAGTTTAATGTGACTGTCTGAGACATGAGTCATGGTATCCCTTCTCTGTCTTGTGTTTGGCAGCACATTATAATTGTCAGATTTCTTGGGTTCTTTTCACAATATAGCCTATATAGTGCTGTTGTTGGACGTTAAACCAACTCAACAATCAACTACAAATGTCTGGAGTGAGATAAAAGACATAGGAAAAGCACATAAGGACTCAACAGGCAAAGCCTTACTTACCTGGAGCTTGTGGACCGAGTGGTGCTTGTCCTGCTCAGCTGCTGTCGGTTCCTGCCACGTCTTCTCGATGACCACTGGCTGGACGCTGCTCAGAGTTGACCGGTACACCCCGGGCTTCATCTGATCCAGTCGCCTCCCCTTCATCTGCCTCAGCACGTGCTTATCGACATCCAGGGCCAGGCAGACCTGACTCCGAAACTGGCGCTTCTTGCGGCGGCTTTCTTCCTTTGACTCGACCACTGGAGAGAGATTGTTGCAACAGATGCAAACATTTTAATTTCATCTAGTTTTTGTTGGGAAATTGAAGCATTAAATCTTTTTAAAAATGTAAAAAAAAATGCTTTAGGAACATTAATCTTTACAATTGTAGCTTGAATGTTAAGCATAATTTATTATTGTATTTTCAACTATAACACAGTCACGTTCACGATCCATTCTGATATTGTTATTATTTTTGTTAGGGGTGTTGTTAAAACCTTTACTTAAAAATAATTCTTCATATTTTCTAAATTTATCAATCTCACATCATTGCAATCCCCTCGACAATACTGTCTTCATGACCACCTAAACAAAATTTCTTACATTTGTTAAATAGATTACCATTTTTGTTTATCATAGCTACCATCATCAATCATCATCGCTACCATCATCATCATCATCATCATCATCATCATCATCATCATCATCATCATCATCATCATCATCATCATCATCATCATCATCATCATCATCATCATCATCATCATCATCATCATCATCATCATTATCATCTTCATCATAGCAGCAGACCTACCTTCTGGAGAGACGAAGGCTTTGCCTGTGGACACCCACACCTCAATCGGCCCTCGGAGGATCTCATCCAGTGGAGGGAGCCTCATGTTCTCCAGGATCCGTTCCCTCTCACGGTGCATCTTCTGGGCTTCTAGTTTGTCCAGATCTGAGCAGCGAAATAGAGAAGATCATAGATTTTAGCTGAAGGATTCAAGAAAATATAAACTTACGCAGTAGCAGCAGCAGCAGCAGCAGCAGCAGTAGTAGTAGTAGTAGTAGTAACAATTATATAAATTAGATTAAGGGAAGGCAGACCACTGGAATAATTTGTAATAGATTTGGAATTCTTAGGGGAAAGAATTTGGCTTTCAGTGAAAATGGTTACACAATGATAGCGCTTTGAGATATTAGAGCCCTTAACTTACATCAGATGCAGTAGCATTAGGAGAAGTACTTTGATCGGCCCATATACTGCTACTTTTGCTGCAACTAGTCCAGTGATAATGATAAGAACTCTATCCACATGAATGGCAGCTTGAGTCAACAGGAAACTTAACAAATAAACAAAACGTATCTAGCCTTCGCTCTCACCTTTCTGCTCTGAGTCTTCTTCTCCTTGCCTGTCATCGTCCTCATCATCCTCCTCTTCATCTTCCCCGCCTCTTCCTCTTCCCCCTCCCCTTGCCCTCTTGTGGCCCTCCTGTACCTCCCCGTTCATCAGGCGGAGGAGCATTTGCTCGTCACCGAGTTCTTCGCCTGCCGCCTCCTGAAACCTGGCCAGGCGCAACGCTTCGTCTTCCTGGTCCAGGTCCTCCAGTTTGCGGTTGTCTGGGATACAAGATAAGATAAAATAAGCGAATTGTCTTGGGATACAATACAAGATAAAATTAGCGGTTGTCTGGGATACAAGACGAGATAAAATTAGCGGTTGTCTGGGATACCAGATAAGATAAAATAAGCGGTTGTCTGGGATACAAGATAAGATAAAATAAGCGGTTGTCTGGGATACAAGATAAGATAAAATAAGCGGTTGTCTGGGATATCTGACTCTTTGTATGTCTGCCTCTTTCGCTCACTTGTCTTGAGTATGAGTGTCTATCTGTTTGCCTCTCACTTCCTCCGTTCCCTCGTCGGTGTGTCTTCAATCATACTCTTCTCTATTCCTCTTCTCTCCCTCTCTCTCTCTTTCTCTCCCTACCTCTCTCTCCTCTCTCTCTCTCTCTCTTCTCTCTACTCATCTCTCCCTCTACCTCTCTCTCTCTCTCTCTCTCTCTCTCTCTCTCTCTCTCTCTCTCTCTCTCTCTCTCTCTCTCTTTCTCTCCTTGTTATTATAAATGAAAGTGCTCAATTTTTTTCTTTACACTTTTACACATTTGTTTGTAGTTTGCTTTTTCATCTCCATGTTTTATTCTCTCTTAAGACATCTCTGCACAAAGCGATCCAATATCCTTTGCTGAGATGCAGATCAAACTTTATACAAAATGCATGTGCGTGTGAGGCAAACAGAGGGTAATTTTTATTGTCTTAACGCCAAAAGAGTACAGAGCTTATAAACAGGTTTCTTAGATATGTAAAGCTGCTTGTGTAACACAAAAATGAAGTTTCTGAGCATTATAAGCAATTCAATGTTGATCAAAAGACAGGAAGGAATAGTGATTTTTCTCTTTAGTGTGATGGATGGTTGGCTGTTTTTTGTCTTGTTTTGTTTTGGTCTCTTTTTATGAGGTAAAAAACACAAATATGTTAATGAGGGGTTTCATTTTAATGTTGAAGAAAACTCAATGGATCAGGGAGGCTGCAATATAGCATTAATTGTGCTGACATGCCATACATACAAACACTAACTTTGAAAATGATGCAAATTTAAATAAGCAAACTAACTGACCGCTCTGTTTCTTCTCCAACAGGACCATGTTGACCATCTCTGTCTTGTAGCACTAGCAAGAGAGATAAAAGTAGAGGCAGACAGACATACAGACAGCAACAGAAACAGAGGCTCAGACAGATATGAAAGCAGAGTTTAGAATTTTTTTTAACAAAATTATTTTTGCAGAAATTTAAAAAACTTGAAGGCTATATATATATATATATATTTTTTTTTATTTTTTTTTTCCCTCAATTTATCTCTGTTTTTGTCTTAAGTTGAAAATCTATTTCTTAGACTAGACGCTAGTCTTAAATGTATAAATGTACCTAAGCGATTAATCTATGCACAAAACAAGAGCCCTAAGAAGGTTAATCATATTAATACACATACTTCCGTCAGATCCTCGGCCAGTGCGCACATCGCCTGGGAATGACCAGTGCAGCCCGACGTATGTACCTGGAGGACGGAAGCCTGGTGCTGGACATTGACGAGCTCGTACGTTACGCTGTGGAGTGCTACAAGACAGAGATGGTCAAGCCTATCGATCAGCCCCAACATGGACTTTCAGGCATCGCTAGATCTACAAACTGTGGTCTAAAAAAAAATTATTAAAAAAAAGTTTCAAATTGATCTTTACAAAACTTTCTGCACATATGGACTTATGACTTGTGCTTTAGATTATTTACAAGTGATGTACCTGGAGTATATGTAGCTGTTGGAATCATTTGGTAAGTTGAAAAAAATTATGTAATCAAGATTTTTTTTTTTTACTTTTATTTTCTTCACAAAATGAAACATACATGTAAAACTACATCCACATTAAAATAAACAACAGATTCATCTTCCTCATTTCTTTCTGAAAAAAATGGTATATAACATTATGTGTCTTGTGCAACCTTCTGTTCTTCAATATCCTTGAAACTATAGCACCTTCACTTTGTTTTGGGAGTTCACTGTGGGGCTGTAGTGCAAGTTGTTTTACACTGTGGGACTGAATCAGTTAAAGTTGAAAAGAACTTAATGGATCAGGAAGACTGCAATATAGCCTTTAATGTGCTGACATTCCATTAATACAAATACTAACTCTAAAGAATCATGCATATTTAAATAAGTAACTGACCGCTCTGTTTCTTCTGCAACAAGACCATGTTGACCATCTCTGTCTTGTAGTACTCCACAGCGTAACGTACGAGCTCGTCAATGTCCAGCACCAGGCTTCCGTCCTCCAGGTACATGCGTCGGGCTGCACTGGTCATTCCCAGGCGATGCGCGCACTGGCCGAGGATCTTACAGAAGCATGTGTATAAATATGATTAACACTCTTAGGACTTTTGTTTTGTCATAGATTAATCGCTTAAGTACATTTATACATTTAAGACTAGGTCTATTCTGAGAAATAGATTTGCAACTTAAGACAAACACAGAGATAAATTGAAGGAAAAAAAAAAAAATATATATACATATAATATATACAATTAAACATGTATGTGAAAAATGATGCAAAATCGCTCAATATAGCCTTTAAGTTTCTAAAATTTCTGCAAAAATAATTCGATTAAAAAAAAATTCTAAACTCTGCCTCCATCTATGTCTCTGTCGCTGTCTGTATGTCTGTCTGTCTCTACCTTTATATCTCTCTCCATATTTGTCTCTCTCTTTTTATTTTTGTCTCTGTCTCCCTTCTTATAGAAACGGTAAATATACTAAGACATATACTTATTTTCATTCAAACAGTAAAATATTTTTGTCTTCCGTATGTTATCAATAAAAAAATAGTGGAATTAACGAAAGGAAATAATTTTCACATAAGAAAAACATTGCACCAGTTTAAGAAGAGACTCACTCCTTCGATGGAAGAGCCGCAAATTATCTCGCCATGTCTGAGTCTGCCTTCGCCATTTTTGTAGGCCATGACCTTGACCGTACGCACGACCTTGGCTGCATTGATCTCGTGGGCGATGGTGACCACACTCGTCTGCTTGCGGAGGTTCAACAGCGTATCTTGCCAGAACGTCAAGGTCAAAGGGGCTTCAAAAGTCGAAAGGTCAACTTTATTGTTGAGTTTTTTGAAGCTTCCAACCTCCTGGATCTTCAGTTTCTTGGCTGCAAAAACAATGGACAGAAGTGAGAGAGGGTAGGTATTTCAATACTTGGATTGTGTTAGGCTGCACCAACATGTCACTGGGCATGGGAGGATGACATATCTCAGAGTTACATCATTCTGATACTTAGCATATCAATAAGTTTGCTGAGACATCATGGTGAAATAAAAATAAAAATACATTGGGGTATTTTTAATAAATTTAGGGAAAACAACAATAGAACTAACACAAGATAAAATATAGTATTTTTTGTGATTATCTGAAAACTTCAAAATATGATATATTTTTTTCAACACTGGGAAAGAAGTTCAATCTTGATATAACTGTATTTGATACTGCCCTCACAAGTTAGACTAGCTAGATGACCCAATACAAGGAGAGGCTGCGAGGATAGAGGCCTTGGGATCAAAACAATGGGAAAATATGACAAATTTACCTCCTTCATTCATACGGTTTTCTGACCATCTATTGGCTTTGTAAGAATGAAATAGAGTTATAATTAGACGCCGGTGCAGATTCTCTTATCTAGGTCTCCGTTTTTGCTCTGGGACCTCTGATTGCAAGGCTTTTAATAAAAAGTCTCAGACGTGACACAACTGACACGTGACTCACCGTCTCCCATGGCGCAGTGGAACGCAGTGTGTGGCGGGAGCCTCTGAACTTTGTATCTGCCGCGCATCGCTCTGGCGCAAGAAGTGCACACTTTCTGTTTGGTCATGCCCACCTTTGGATTTTGTATCTCCACCTCGTAACCCTGTCAGAAGACAGAGAGACATGATGAATTTTACTTGGTATCAGAGATATTTGTACATGTAATATTTTCCAAATTATTTGCAAAATGTAAAATAATTGGAGGATGATAAAAGAACTTTTGAAATTCTTTCAAGTTCAATGCTATGTATCCATATTGAGTTCACAAAGTAAAAAAAAATAATTTACACATTCAGGAATTTATTTTTTATATTTTTTTTTTAGAATTTTGGAATGTATCCTGGCTCATTACTAATACATTTTTTTTCTAGTAGGAAAAAACTGAATATTTGAATCTACTTTGGTATATTCATTGTACAAATTAATCAATAGAAGGTATATAAAATTTTATAAAATTCAATAGGTACGAAATACTCATAGAACAAACTTACTGGCTGATCAATATCTGCAACTTGTGCGATGGAATATGTGCACACATCGGCTTGATTAGCTGCGGTGATTTCTGAAAGATTTAGATAAAAATGATAGTAGCATCATAGTCATAGTTAATTGAACTTTATTGTTTTACGAATGCTGAGTACAATTTGACATAAAGAGCCTAGGAGATGGCATAAAACATTATAACTTTCAGCATCATGAGTTTACATACGAAAATTCTGAACTAGTTGACAAAAGAAATGGATGGAGCCCATATAAATCACAAACCTTTATTTTTTCCTTATATTGAATTAACTTCACTTTCATTAAGAGTGCACACAATTCTAATAATCCAACTTCTGATACTTATATTGAAATGATGTTTCTTTTCTAAAAAAATTAAAACCAATAAAATCAGCACAGGCACTTTCAATACAACAAGGGTGTGTAAGATATGTTCAGTGATAGTGTCCTAGATTGACCAACAGAGGCTCATTGTTCAAATTTCAGCTGGTGCTTTCTTCTCAGTAGTGTATTTTTAAGTAAACCTTGAAAAGTTAAAACTAAAGATTCTAGACAGGGACACAACGAGAGAGATCCTAGGAGAGGCTTAATTGTACACAGCAAAGAAAGTTATCTTTCTCTCTATTGATGTACCTAAACTGGAAAGACAGGCAAATCAAAGAAAGCTCTTTCTCTCTCTTCTCCTTTACTGTAAAACTGAACTGTAGTGAGACACTTAAGCATGCACAGCATACTCCGAGCCGGAGTGACAGACTTTACGGTGAGCAGCAAAGCTAAGAAGGTTCTTTCTCTCTCTTCTCCTTTACTGTAAAATTGAGCTGTAACGGGAGACTTAAGTGTGTACAGGTAAAGAAAGTTCTTTTTCTCCTATCTCATTTACTGTATACACACTGTATCTCATTTACTGTATACCCACTGTATCTCATTTACTGTATACCCACTGTATCTCATTTACTGTATACCCACTGTATCTCATTTACTGTATACCCACTGTATCTCATTTACTGTATACCCACTGTATCTCATTTACTGTATACCCACTGTATCTTATTTACTGTATACCCACTGTATCTCATTTACTGTGTACCCACTGTATCTCATTTACTGAATACCCACTGTATCTCCTTAACTGTATACCCACTGTATCTCTTTTACTGTATACCCACTGTATCTCCTTAACTGTGTACCCACTGTATCTCATTTACTGAATACCCACTGTATCTCATTTACTGTATACTGTTTACCTTTGTCATGTATGTCGGCCCAGAAAGCGTGGATGAGGCCAGACTCTGCGTCGTATCTCCATCGCTGGTGGGCCTTGCCGAACGTGCTCTCACATCGCACCTGGAGGGTCACTGGGCAGTCCTGGAATGAAAGTTCCCCGGCGTTGTCACCGTCCCCAGCAAGGGAAGTGCTCGGCATGGACACCGTGAGCGCCAGACGCTGGTTGGCACGCGACACAATCTCACTGGGAGGAATGAAAATGGTAATGGTAGAAGGTGAGAAAATATAAAAGAAAAAAAATGAAAATCATAGTCTTGAATACAATCACACTTGGAGGAATGAAAATGGTAGCAGGTAAGAAAAAAAATTTAAAAAATGAAAATCATAGTTTTGAATACAATCACACTTGGAGTGAACAAATGGTAGAAAACTATGAATATTTACTTGTGTTCACCACAAAACTATAAACGTTTGCTTGCGTTTACTACAAAAGTTTAAACTTTTACTTGCGTTTACTACACAAGTTTAAATGTTTACTTGTTTTTACTATAAAACTACTGATGTTTTCTATAAAACTACAGATATTAACTATAAAACTATAAATGTTTACTATAAAACTACTGATAATTTCTATAAAACTACAAAAATTTACTATAAAACTATAAATGTTTACTATACAGCTACTGATGTTTACTATAAAACTACAGATATTTACTACATGTATAAAACTATGTTTACTATACAATTACTGATGTTTACCCGTTTTCTCGGATGAGCCAGCGCTGAAGAACATCGTCAGGCCGTCGCTTGGCCAAAACGACGTCAAGCTTGTGGCCACTCTCGGCCTCGCTGGCCGCCAGAACCAGGCTGGAACTCCCCCGACCAGAGGCGCTGACCGTTATGTAGCCGTCCTCAAACTCAAATCTCTGGAAAGTTTCCCGAGACTGGCGAGAGACTCGCTGGGGTCTACACAAACAGAGAGAATATTGGAGGTACAGGGGTGAAGAGATTTTAGACTGATCTGTAATATGATCATGGATTGATAGAGGTGGGAGAGAGGGAGGGAAAGTGGAAGGAAGAGAGAGAGAGAGAGAGAGAGAGAGAGAGAGAGAGAGAGAGAGAGAGAGAGAGAGAGAGAGAGAGAGAGAGAGAGAGAGAGAGACAGAGAGAAAGAGTCACACACAGACTTACTTGAACTTCTCGTACATGTCCCGGTCTGTGTACTTGCTGGCCTCGGGGTCCTCTGCGTCCAGACTGTTGTTGACGTTGACCAGACGCTCCCACGGCCACTTCAGAGTGTCCATGCGCTGCTCGGACCGCGCGTGCGACCTTTGGTGGGCAGACCTGGGTAGAAAAGTCTACAGTTTCATTCTAGATCTGTCACGTTCCTTATTAGACAAGTCTACAGTTTGATTCTAGATCTGTCACGTTCCTTATTAGACAAGTCTACAGTTTGATTCTAGATCTGTCACGTTCCTTATTAGACAAGTCTACAGTTTGATTCTAGATCTATCAAGTTACTTAGCAGACAAGTCTGCAGTTTGATTCTAGATATATCACGTTCCTTATTAGACAAGTCTACAGTTTGATTCTAGATCTATCACGTTCCTTATTAGACAAGTCTGCAGTTTGATTCTAGATCTGTCACGTTCCTTATTAGACAAGTCTACAGTTTGATTCTAGATCTATAAAGTTCCTTAGCAGACAAGTGTTTAGTTTGATTCTGAACCTGTTATATTCCCGGGCAGACAAGTTTTCAGTTTGATTCTAGATCTATCAAGTTCCTTAGCATGCAAGTCTTAAGTTTGATTCTGAATCTGTTATATTCCTGGGCAGGAAAGTCTACAGTTTGATTCTAGATCTATCAAGTTCCTTAGCAGACAAGTCTTAAGTTTGATTCTGAATCTGTTATATTCCCGGGCAGACAAGTCTTCTGTTTGATTCTAAATTTGATATATTCTAAAACTATTAATTCATGGGCAGACAAGGTTTCAGTTTGTTTCTAAATCGGTTAAATTCCCTTTTTTTTTCTTCTTTTGTTTGAAAGATATAAACTTAAGAAAATGGTCTTGATATAAATTGAGTTGAGAGCTAATTTTTTTTTTTTAATACAAAAGTTCATTTATTATTTTTTCTGACCTTTCAACAAAAAAGCTAAAATTCATTTTGACAACAACAACAGATGAAAAGAATATTTTTTTTTTAAGATTAGCGATAGTAATACTGAAATTAATCCTTGTCATTTGTGAGGGTTAAAAAATGACCTCCAGAATTGTTTTTTTTTATTTCCATTAATACATTAAATGGGAATTTTTCTTTGAAATTTAATGTACCGGTAGTTCTTCTTTGAAAATGTATATGTTTTTCAAATACCCCATTTGACTGATTAAAAAAATTGGGGCCACAGAGAACCCTTGGTGTACAGACAAAGGTACAAAACATGACATTTGATTCGGATCAACATCGATACCTCCATTTTGATCATTCTGGGCGTCTAATTCATTTTGTCTGAGCAAAATAAATAGATAAATACATTTTTAAATCCTAAATCTTGAATTTTCAGTAATTGTATCCATTCTCAGGTTACAGAAGCTTCCAAGGTTGATTTCAGCCGTGACAACCATCTGGTCAGCTTAAAATGGGTTGAGTTGATACTTCATTGCAACAACAGGATAAACTAAGCAGTCGAGGACAATAAGAGAAAGTACGACTATTTGCATGTCCTGTTGTTTTATTGGTGACTTACATATCTCCTGGAACAACCTCTTCCTCATCCAAGGCATCCAACTCCTCCGAAAGACGATCATTGTCGGGCTCTGCACTGCGTTTACCGCTGGGTGGCCTGTGATCCCCCCTCTCGGATTGATCTCGGCCTTTCTCTTCTCCCGTTTTGTTGAACTGCTTCCCCACCACCAATTTAGACTGGGGTGCGACGGGACCGCTTATCTCCAGGACAAAGTCTGTGGGAGAGAGAAAAATAATAGACTCCATACTATACTAAGAAAAGTGATAAATTCAATACTAAGAAAAAGGTTCCTATAGCTGTGAAAATTCTAAAAATGTTTGATTTTTAATATCTTTTCATTTCAAATATTTTGAAAAGCTGTTCCTGTTCTTACATTTTTTCCCCTTGAACTTCTGCAATATATATATATATATATATAGTCTTTAATGCGCCTCATTCTCAGCTCAACATTTCAGGTGTTCAGATTTCACACAAAAAAGTCAAGGAATGATTACCCATCTTCAAGGCACAAAAGTCACAAAACAAGAACAAAAATAGCAAAACATGAGCAGTAACAGCACTGCCATCTGTTGTGGGTAGAAAGAACCACAACTGCCATACTATAGATGTTGCTTTATGTTATGATTGTCATCATTAATGCCACTACATGACTATCTCACCCTCAGGGTTGTCATAATTAATGCCATCATGTGACATATAACACCCTCAGGTTTGTCAGCATTAATGCCATGAAATGACATGTCTCACCCTCAGGGTTGTCATAATTAATACCATCATGTGACATATCTCACCCTCAGGGTTGTCATAATTAATACCATCATGTGACATATAACACATTCAGGTTTGTCATCATTAATGCCATGCCATGACATATCTCACCCTCAGGTTTGTCATCATTAATGCCATGACATTGCCGTATCTCACCCTCAGGGTTGTCATAATTAATACCATCATGTGACATATAACACCCTCGGCTTTGTCATCATTAACGCCATGACATGACATATCTCACCCTCAGGTTTGTCATCATTAATGCCATGACATTGCCATATCTCACCCTCAGGGTTGTCATAATTAATGCCATCATGTGACATATAACACCCTCGGCTTTGTCATCATTAACGCCATGACATGAAATATCTCACCCTCAGGTTTGTCATCATTAACGCCATGACATGACATATCTCACCCTCAGGGTTGTCATAATTAATGCCATCATGTGACATATAACACCCTCAGGTCTGTCATCATTAATGCCATGCCATGCCATATCTCACCCTCAGGGTTGCGCAGTGCGCAGTACTGCCGGATCTTGACAATGTCTGACGAGAGCTGAGACAGCAGGAACCGCCGCTTTTGCTCCATGCGTGTGAGGCGAGGGTCAGACCACTCCTCCCCGCACGACGCTACCACCAGTGACCCTCTCTCCAGACCTTGGATGGTGAAGAGTTCCTTCCCTTGGCAGTCAAAAAGCCGGCGAGCAGCAAAAGGGAGATCCAAGACACCAGTCACTTGGGCCAGGAACTGACGCAACACAAAGTGAGAAAATGTTTACATGTTCACTTGTGTTTGTTACAAGAGCTGATTATAGTGACATTTGACATTTTATTGTATTACTTGCTGAACATTTATATTTTGTTCTATAAGCTCTGATTTTGTCAACTCTGAGAAATGAAATGAGATTAAAGTAGGGCCTAACCATACAGTTATGTATAAAAAACCCAAAAAGGAACGTAAAGTCTGTGGATTTACTTTCTCCTGTATTTATTTCTTCTTAAATTTTAGTTTGCATTGTTTTTTGGACTTTTTAATTTAAATGTTATTAAAACATCTCTACTACTGTAGTATTTTTTTTTACGAATAAAAAAAAAAGCACTCTTACTCATTAAGGAACTGCGAAAAACAACCTATTTTGCTTAGTATCTCAAAACTGGAAATTCTGATAATTCTGTGCTACACTTTAGTCATTTCATCTAAATCAGCCACCTCAATCCCAAAAGAAAAACATTAATATGATCAATCATTTCACTTGATTGAAGATATTCAAAGGTAAATAGTCAAGTACCATTTGAAACTCCATTTCAGTGACAGTCATATCCAGGGAGTGAAGCTCCAACTCATCCTCATACTCGTCCACAGGAAGAGCCTGCTTTGCACGGCCTTTCTTGTGTTTGTTTGCCTGCTCCTTCTTTGCACTCTTGTTCATTATCTACATGAGTCAACAATCAATAATCAATAATGAATCCATATTCTCTTTGATTTATCACTTATGTCTCTGTCTCCTAGCCATGCTATGAAAAATGAATGACAGAAATAATTTTTAAAAGATTTATGTCAACAAGTTATATAGCCCAAAGCATTGACCTTCCTTTAATCGTGTGAACACATTTTTTTTTAGGAATAAAAGGCTCCCAAGGGGTGTTTAAATCTAGATGTACAATTAAACTTACAATTTTAGAGTATTCAGATCTACTGACAATTATAAAAACGCATCTGGTTAACTCAACATAAGGAAGTAGCCTATTATTTGATTTGTTGGTTTTCAGATTCAAAATGGGATAGACAAATAGAATGCAATTGGACATTATGTTCATCTCTTGTGTTTTCTACAGAGCATATCTCTGACCAACATAAAGGGTATCCCAATACGAATGTCTCCATAGAAAGAAGAACGAGCCTCTCTCTCTCTCCCCCTCTTTCTCTCTCTCTCTCTCTCTCTCTCTCTCTCTCTCTCTCTCTCTCTCTCTCTCTCTGTTTCTTTGTTTTAAATCTTCCAAGTTCCCTAGTAGAACCCTCATCCTACATATATAAAAAAAAATGTGTGCTTTGTTTAGGATTTAGGCATAGTTAATTATACATTTTTAATGCCTGTTTCATTATAATTATTCTATAAACAATTGTATTTTCTGTTAAATATGTATTATCTAATTATCTACTTTAAATGTTAATGGATATGTCAGTTTCAATCGACCCCCCAAAAAATTAACGTATCTTATATGGCATACCTATACTCTTCTCTCAAGGATTAGATATGAGATGATCAATGGTTCTAAACATCTCCCATCATCCCCTGCACTTACATTGGTCAGGTTTGGTCCAACCACAGTGACAGCAGCGTCCGCGGATCTCTCTCCATTTTTCATCACTCTCAGTTGAACAGGTGTCACTGAAATAGGGGCATGTATGTACATGGAGTGATAATAACATTTCATTTTTTAAAGATGTCAGATGATGAAATGAGCTTAGCATAAATTAAATTAAATACATGAAAGAAAGTGAAACCAGTGATAGATTGATGGAAAGATTAGACAAATGGATAGATGGATGGATGCATTGATATATGGATGGCAGGATGGATCTAGATAGATAGATTGAATCATTGATAAATAGGTAGAAGATACATAGATAAATAGATAGATAATATAAGGAAAGATAAATATTATGTAGGTAGGTAGGTAGTTAAGTAGATAGTCAGTTAAGTTGGTAGATGGATTGATAGAGACCACAACAGAAAATGTATATTTTGCTTCATTTACTGAAATCAAGGACAATGGCAATGACAGAAATTTATTACAAGAGTGTACAAAAAAAGGTTAAACACAAGAGGTGTAAGAGCGTTGGCCAGGGAAGATATGAAAACGCTAGAAACAAAAGGTATAAAAAGGGTGGAGAGAAAAAAAAACAAGATTTAATTTCACTGAATAATTAGAACAGAAATTGCATTAACACTGGAAATGACGCAGTACAGAAAAGAAAAGAATAAAGTCTGGGATGAAAATGTACTTAGGCTGCAAAGCAAATGTAAAACAGTGCTGGGCAACATGTCTTGTAGAATCCAACTCACTGCCTGATAGACCCGATTTCTTGCATGATTTGCGCAGGGGGGGAGCATTGGGCAGCAAGTATCCTTCCATGGGCCAATCATAATCCTGCAGGGAGGGGTATAGGGCGTGTCAAATTTTATCATTGTAAAATAATCAACTGAAAAAGGGTTTTTATGAAAGCTGATATTAAATAAATGTATAATCTATTAAAGTAATTAGCATGAACAAATTTCAAAACGTCTTTCCAACAGTGTGTGATTCAGTTTAAGAGCCCTAAATGATTGAAAAGCTGGTGCTTCCAATTTTTCTTCACAGATCACATAAATGAAACATTTAATGAGTCGTGAAATGCTGCGTCTCCCTTAACCCTTTCACGACGCAGCACTTGACAGTCTTGCGTTGATCAACAACACTTGTTGGCATGTTAGGGTCAAATTTTACCAATTTTTTTTTTCATAGAGAAAAAGTATGTTGAACCTTGTTGAGCTGTCCATTCATTCTGACGGGCCAGGAAAACGCTTGCTTAGACCACTCCGAGTTGCTGTAGTCTGTGTAACGCCACTGCCCCAGGTTGTCAAACTTTTCCTGTTTAAAAGCAAACCTGGAAAAATTCATCAGAAAATTGTGATGGAAAATTGCATGGACTTTGGAAAAAAGATATGGACTATTCTAAAAATAAAAATAAGTTTGAGTAAATAATGATCAATACAGTTGTTTTTTTTAAAGCTAATTAAACATTCAATGGATCCTACCTTAGCTTAATTCATTGGGAGATTTTTTTTAAATCTAGCTGGTAGAAAAAGCATTTTACATTTTTTTTTAAATCGCCAATATTGAAAAACCAAACATTTTTAATAAGTTTTAAACAGTTTCAATATCCCTATACAGCTCGAGAAATCACAACAATCATATTAAGATTGTAGACTTTAGTGAAATAACAAAACAAAATAAAAATCTATAAAGCTTAAAAGTAACACATATAGACCCCTTTCAAAAAAAAAAAATCAATCTTTGTTACAAAGTTTTCTTCGTGTAGGGAAAGGCTATACTAAAAGTGTAGAAACTCACCTTTGTGCTGCCATTTCCTTTTTGGGGAGAGGGTCTGCAACAATCAGATAAATATCTTTTGCCTTGGGTTTGAACTCGGTTGTTGCAGTATTGTTTTCACCAAGGTTCGGCTCCTGACCGCCAAAGTTGTTGTTGCTGTCTTCACTGTCTTGAACCTCATCCTTTTTGTTTCCGACATACGTGAGCAGCAGGTTGGGGTAGGCCTGGAGGAAAATCAATACACCAAACGTGATTAGCACTGGATACATCTTGGTATTGTTATGTTTTCATTTTTGCGCCAATACCATGCCTAATGTGACTGATGGCTTGTTGATGTAACATTGCATCCAATTAGCATTTCATGATGTAAAAAATATATTTTATATATAAACCATAAGCAAATCTTAGAGAGTAGGGAGAAAGATCCATAGTTCTAATGATTGTACTGATCTGGTGACGACACAAACCTCTCATTGTTGATAATTAGTACAAAAATTTTGCTCAGATTTTTCATCTTCAAAACATCGTATCAGCCATATTATATGCATGAAAGAAACTATTACCAGTTTTTCTTTACACTTAGAAGAAAAACTTTTAGTATAAAGTATGAGTTGATTAACCTCCAATTGTTGCAGTAATGGATTATTGCTTTATATGCCTTATTTATCTATATTGGGTAAGAACTTTGTCAATCTGAGTATGTGAAATCAATGGCAGTGAATAAAATTTGCAGACGTCAAAGGAAGAGAAGAATTTTGAACTTCTCATCTTCTTCCTCTATTATGAGCAATGTTTACTCAGTAGACAAGTTATGAGTTATGAGTTATGAGTTATGAGTTATGAGTTATGAGGTCCCTGGTTCGCAACCAACAAACGGTCACAAATTTATTGGTCCGAAATTCATCCCATACTTGTTGGGTTGGTGTCAGTATAATGTGACTGGTTTTCACAGAAGTCATCGTGGGGTCTGAAGTGAAATTCTTAAACATTAGTCTTGGGACACATTGGCTATAAAGTCTATATTGCACTGATGTTGGACCTGAGCGCTAGCCAACAAGCAAAAAAACCCCAGCACTACTCACCTCACAGTACATTGTAGCGTCGGAAGTGCAGCGCCAAATCTGAGACGGGTTGCCCACCATCCGCTTCTGCATGCAGACCACAAACCCGTCCACGGGAGATTCTTGGCAGGAAAGTTGTGCTTCCACCCGACCATCAGACACGGCCAGGCAAAGCTGAGGGGCCGCCTTACAGTACAAGTATCCGGCCTGACAACAACATGTCAAAGTTACTCATGACAACAGAGGGTCAAAATAGGATTGACAACAAAGGGTCAAAAACACTATTTAAAACAAAGGGTCACATATAAGTCTTGACAAAGCAAACAATCGAATGAGAACAATTTTAAAGGTTGAAATTTCTTCATCCTTACATCAAAGGTAATAATACATCCTGTTAATAATCCAAAGATAAATGGAACAATGAGAGATACATTTCAGGTAGGATGAGGGCCACATTTTGATTCAGTGTCTGTTAGTGCCTGGTTCAATATGACTTCATGAACTACGACTCATTTAACAACAATGGCTTTTTTTAATCTCATATGTTTTCAACTCAAATAGCATCAACTTTTTAAAACCTCTCACCTCATTGTATACAAACAGCTGGGATCGAGAGTGGGCCTTCTCAGTGACGACAATCTCCGGGTGCAAGGCAACATTGTATTTATCCTGTCATTAAAAAAAAGAGAAGCAAGAATCAAACAGCTTTTCCACTTTCCACAGGTGCCTGCTTTATTTTTTTTCTTGTAGACTTAGTTGTTGTTTCATACAAAGACATGAAAACTCAAAGTCATGGATTCCAAAACTGCCTACTGAATTAAAAATGTGAAACAACCAAGGTGAATCAAGCACAAGTTGCTGATATAAGTTTTGAACTAGAGATCCCTAAACATAGAATAAAACAGTCGATATCGACCTTTTCCAATTAAAAAAAAGAAATATCTATGGTTCTATACACCTGTCAAAGTGTATTATATGCTTCTTAACACATTATAAATAACTCAAAAACTAAACATTCCGACTTGTACCCCACTCTCCCTGGTTGCGTCACAAATGGGGACTGACCTTGAGCAGGAGGAAGTGGCTGCGGGAATCGACCTCCGAGATCTCCAGGAGCAGCTCGACCTTGGCTGGGTCACCATACTGCATAAGCTCCTCCTCATCTGGCTGGTACAGGGCCGGGAACCCGATGCTGGCCTCCCACCGAGAGGGGCTGTGAAAAAACGGGCACTTCACCATAACTCTGAGTAGTATGATTTTATTTTAAAGAATATAGGAGATGGAGAAAATAAATCTTACTTTCTCTCTTCAACAGGTCTTTAAGCAAGTTTTAATGTCAAGGGCATCTTCTTAGACAGGTAACATACAAATTAAAAACTATTTTTTTTGTTGCAAGTATAGCATTTTTTTAAATGGAGCCCACTGCACAGGATCAGTAAAAAAATGTATCTTTTCTATATAAACAAAATGAGCAGAGAAGCAATCAGGGATGAAAGATTGATTGAGAGACCAAGAAATGCTTGTAAACTCACTCTTTGGAAAGTTTCTCCAGATCCGGATCTGCTAGGACCGACTCTTTGACGATGCGCTGCTCACCGTTTCCGTCAACCACTGGCGTCGCCTTCTCAAGGCACAGCTGCAGGGCGTAGGCTGAGGGAAAGATGGAGAGATGGAAAGCGAAACTGAAGCTGAGGGAAAGATGGAGAGATGGAAAGTAAAACTGGAGCCAAACTGAAAAGCTCCTGTCGTATAAAAGCTATTAAATATACCTTTTCCCATCATGCCACACATGCTGTACATATTGATGTGCACTTGTGATAGCACATCTTTGTATTAAACTCTGCACACAGTCTATTTCAAAATAACTAATATAAAGCTTTTACCTTTTATACATTTTTTCAAATCCCCAAGAATAGTGAGCACACAAGGAATTGGCCTTGAATAATGCAATGTGAAAAGGTTATGAGCCAAAGAGCCAAGAATTATTAACAAAATGTCTTTAACATAGACAAAATTAACGAATTACTGTTTAACAAAATAAAAGTAAAGTTTCATTTCTTTGAAATATATTAGGAGTAAGAAAGGAGACAATGTTCTTTAGTCCATGCAGATCACTCACTGAATGGACAAATGAATGGTTCTCCAAATGATATCCAAACAGACTGCTCTTGCTGCAGCTTGGTTACATCTGTAACTTCCCCTCCAAACTTGTTGAAGAGTTTGGTGGCGGTAGTCTTTAAGTTCCGATTAGCACCGGCCGAGAAACGAGTGTTGGACAGTTCATCCAAAAGCTGAACAAAAACACAGGAGAGAATTTTAGAACAACAGTCAAACTGGTAATGCTAGATTGTCATGCACAGAATTAATACGACATTTATTTAATTTCAATAAAGATATTTGTGTATTAAGAAGCAATTAATTAGATGCTCACATAAAAAAGACTAAAAAAAAAGAAAAATGTTCATCCTTATTTTGTAACCCTCTCTGCTTCCATAAAATATAGTGTAATACATTGCAAAACTGTTTGTTAATGCAAGATATATAGAGAAGCAGTTTGCTTTTCCTTTATTGAAATTTAAAAAATTTGCAATATGAATATCATAAATGCATGCATAACTATAAAATTCAAGCTATCTTTTAATTCTTGACAATAAAGAGTCGAAAGTTAGTTATGTGAGAACAATTTAAAACTCAATATTGTTACAGAAAAACAGGATTGAAATGTTAATACTGGTAATCAAAGCTAAGTTATAAAAACTAACCCTTTTTAACACCAGCTCATTGATATTATCTTTCACATTCTTCAGCCCCTTGTACGCCTCTCGCAAGTTGAAGAAATACAGAAACTCGTTATCTGCATGTCCATTTTCAAAGACCTGCAAAGAAAAAAGGATTGTTACACACTTTTATATTCTTTAAAGTTCATTATAGGATAATGTAGACAAATCATTAAAAAGGGTAAAAAAGTTAAAAAGGGATACATTCAATTAAACCTGAACACCAAAAATGAAAAATTTATAGTAAACAATGTTTAACTACAAAATTTGCTTTTTTTTCAGTTATCAAACATCTGAAACGATCAGTGGGCTGAAGTTTTACTCACTGTAGATAAAAGAAAAATATAGACTTAATAATAGTCATATAAATAAGTCACTGGGGTTTTTTTTTGCTCTGGAAAAGAATCCTCTAAATGAACGTCCCAAAAGAGATGTCAGAGTGTCTGCTTCGGAAGTTATATAACTGAGGAGCAATGTCAGAATATTGTACAATCAAAGTTACAAGGTAATCTGCACAGTACACTAATAGGTTTGATTGAAATCTATAGCAGCCTCATAAGACAGCACACTTGAGCTAGTGCCAGAACATCTTTGCTTTAAAAAAGTTCTGCACATCTTTGATTTCAAATTAATCAATATCAGGGCTTTTACCTTTACTAAATCTTTTGAAATCTCACCAAAAAGAGTATGCATATAAGGGATAGGTATTTTATCAGGCTATGTAAAAAGGTTAATAAGATAAATAAAGTAGATTTTTTTAAAGGCCAATTTTTACCTTGAGCTTGATGCCCTTGGTCCCAACCAGGCGGTCTTCACAGCTGAGCTCCTGGATGTGTGTCATGCGATATTTCATTCCTTCTTCCTGTAACACGAGTGCAATTAAAGTCATAAAATGTTCACTTATAACTTCTATACATATCAAACAGTGTGATAGACAAATGAGATTACTGTGTGTCTATTAAATCAATTTTCTTATATCTCTGCCTTTTGTACTGTTCCTTCTTGTAATTGTTGTTATTGATTCTATTTAAGGATCTCTTTGTCTGTATGTCAGTCTGTCTATCTGTTTCCCTCTGTCTCTGTAGGTCTGTCTATCTGTCTGTCTGCCTCTTTCTGAAGTGATGGGAAGGATTGTATCCTATTTAATGCCCTCCAAAACAATAATCTGTTCTTCTGTACCAAGTTTGCTAACTTCGCTTGATAAAGCTTGTGTTTCACAGAAACTTGAAAAGTAAAAAAAATAAATTCAGAATCGAGAACTTATTAATTGCTATTTTTATGAATCAACATACACAAATAGTCTTTTTACGGACATGCTATCTAAACAACTGTGGGCACAACATTTCATTATAATTAGCTCTAATAATGATTTCCCGAGCGGATATCAAGGTTGCCAGAGGGTTAACAAAAATAACGGTTATCTTTTCGTTGAAACGGAGATGATTGTCATATCTGGTAGTCACACACAGTCTCACCTCTTCCTGCCGTGCACCTTCCTTGAGCGCCTCAAGTTTGTCAGCGACCACAGAGAGGGCGTCCTTCAGCTTGTCCACTTCCTCCTCAACCTGGGACCACAAACACACAATAGATCTTTTCAATAAGATTATTCTATTTCTTTGGTTTTTTAAATATAATTATTATAACCTTTTGTGTGCTGACTATTAACTTCCAAAAATAACAGGAAAAAAAAAAGAAATCAGACAATAAAAGTGAGAATTTGAAGCAATGAGAGATATAAAAATTTTGTAGTCTTGCCCATGAACTTAAAACCATTACTTCCCTAAGTTTAATATTCCTGCAACAAGCCCTGGGGTAAGTGCTGTATTGCACCAACACTCAAAGAGTTTACCCCAGTTCTGAGCCACGTTTTTGTCCTCAGCTGGTAGATAAAAAAAAAAACCTGTTTATTCCCTATTTTGTAGTGATCTTAAAATAGTATTTGAGTTAGAGAGATATTCTTGTGTAAATTCAACATGAACATGGCTAAACAGTCCCACCTTCTCTGAGGCCTCGTACAATTCATCAGCGGACATTGACAGAATCACAGGCGAGGTGACTTTTTCCTTTTCATTGTCCAAGGCCAAATCAATCTACAATATACATGAGGATTAGTTAGTTAGTTATATGCACACAACCAGTCCACTGCAGTAGAATGATATCTGTAGGCATACAAAAATAAGAGATGGAAATCTTATACAGATTAAAAACTTCTTCAAGTCCCTAAAAAAAAAAAAAAAAAAGACAAATAGATAACTGACGAGCTTTAGACAAACCTGTGCTGTTCAACAGCCTTAGATTAAAACGAAACCCTTTGGTTTGCTCCACGTGTGAAAATCAAGCTCTATCTTCTGATTAATAAGACCCCACAATCTGCTCATTACTTTGAGACTTTCAACCAAAATCTTTTCCCATCATGACGCATACATCTTGTGCGCATTGATTTGCTCTATTACTAGAACATCTTTGCATTGATCTGCAAACCTTCCATTTCGAAAAAATATAAATCAAAGCTTTTACATTTTATAAATTTTATTTACCTTGCCAAGTAAAAAAAAGGTTAATGCAAGGACTAATAAATTTCATTGCATTTTACCAAGCTTTTATGAAAAGCTACATTTCTAATCTCCTCAATTCATGCGGCTTTAAATAGCCTCAATCTTCATTAATCACCCACATATACAATATATCTGTCACATTTAATTACTAAGTAAAGACTCAAATACCAGTGAGATACCGATTAATTCTCTTAACTTGACTCCAGGGTAAATGCTATTTGTTGAAAACAATATGTAAAGATATTATAAAATGTCTTCAATGTGCTATGATTTAGGCATTTAATTCATTTTTGCTTCTTTTGAGATGATCAATAAACACTATTTCATTTTCTTTATTTGAACACAAATTTCTGAAAAGATAAAGCAAAAACCTATTAGCGTATTTTTCACTTGAAAGTTTACTAAGTTTGATCTCATTTTCACTTATACAACGATATATAGCTTGCATTTAGGCCTACTTGCACTATAATTGAATTGTATCACCTTGACAATGTAATATCTGCCCTATGAGACTTGAGATATTATATAAAGCATATTGCTAAATATTAACCACTCTAGAATCATGGGCATTAAACCTACTTCAGTTTTGTGTTTCTTGGCTGCTTTGAGTTTCTCTTTCAGGGCACCTTGGACCATCAGAAGAAATCCTTGGGTCCCCGATGGACTAAAGCCTTCTCCCATTGAGATCCACAGTGGACCCAGGAACGGTGTCTTGCCTTGTTGGACGATACTGTCATCCAAAATAGGAGCTGGTCATTGGTTAAGGAGAAGTTGGTAAAGAATGAATAATTATGTACAGTTCTGATGTATTAAAAAAAAATAATAATAACATGGAATTCTGATGAATAATAGTAATGACATTTAAAAAATATGGGATGGCTAAATGTTTAATATTCTGATGTATAAAAAAAAAAGTTTGCAATAGGATCTGGCTGGGCATGCATCTAAAATTTGATAAAATTTGACTAACAATAAGCGCAGGTCAGATACAAAAAATGCATGCCTCAGACTATAAACTCTCGATAAACATTGGGCAAATAGGTCTAAAGTCGATATGTAAGCTAACTTACTGTCACTAAGATCCGTGATTTCTGTTCCATTCCAGTCGTATGCAATACGAGCGTGCGTCCTCAGACCCAGTTTTGATGTGCAGCACATGAGGAACTATCAGAGAAGTAAGTTTTCACATCAATTAATTTTTTATCAGATCGTTTACGGGCTTCACAAATAAATGATAAAAACAACATTTAACCTTTTTCCTTAAATAAAGAAAAAAACACAATAAACTCTTTCAACAAGAAAAGAGCAAAGTGCATACTCACACATTCCATGTTTTTAAGATCAGCTACAACTTCAGAGGGTTCAGTGCTGCAGCCATTCTTGTACACCATAATCCGCACTTTCTTGTTCTCACACAGCGCTCTGAAATATAAGGTTGAGTATTTTTGAATAATTTACATACACATACTTTAGCAGGGCCCATTACTCCAATTTCTATCTCATTCAGCCTGTTGGCAGTAAAATAAAAAAAAAAAGCAGAAATACAATAAAAAGTTTTGATACAGAAACAAACAAGACAAACAGCAAAAGGTACTTCATTATAGCGAAGGTGTGAAATTTTTCGTCATTAAATTCACCTCATTCTGCTAGACATTCTGGTCCTGACTCTTCGCTTGCGTCCCTTCTCGGGCAAAATTATCCCTGTCAACGTCCACATAGAGCTGTTTCTCACAATCATGCTTCCTGAAGGGGTAAGTGTGAGAAAAGATTAATTGTCATGACAAAGACAGGCATCATATTATATACAAATACTGAATCTAAAGGATAATTTAGTGACAACCAACGCTAATTTTATTGAAAAAAAAATGTAAAGATGAGATGCAAAGCCTCCTGCATCATCTTTTCTATGCTATAAAAGTGAGCAAAATGTTTATACTCAGTGAATTATAGTAATAATAAGTGAAGTACACAACATTTCTGAGCCTAAGGACTGACACTCTATACATGTGCTGAATAAAAATTGTATGTCGAGACGAAAGTGCAAAATCAGTTAATTTTTTGCCAACTTTATCTGTTTCTATAGATGCATTCTAAATACATAATGCTCAATCAACGTGTTTGATCAGCATTAATTGGTAAAAAAGGTGCTAGAATACCCAATTTACATACATCGTCATGATCATCATGAGCCGTGCTTCATAGCGTTGGCAATCATGTCTATTCACACCGCTCGATCCCTTGTTGCCTTCAGCGTCTCCATCACGTTCCACGCATTCAGTCACACAACTAGACTGTCTAGTAGCTTTTCTCCCTGTCTTTCTTTGCTCCTTTTCCCTTCAAGCATTCCTGTCATGACGAGGTGATTAAAGTTTTTCGCCTCTCATAGCATTCCCTATAAATGACGACTGACGTTTTTGTATTTTATTAATAAGAGATCTTCTTGAGTCTGCCTCATGTAAGACAGTTTTGTAAGACAGTTTCGTAAGACTTCTTTGCTGACCAAGGATTGCAAACAATTCGCCTAAGAAACCACATTTCTACAGCCTCAAGTTCCTTCTGTGCTTGTTTGGATACCATCCAAGCCTTGCAGCCATAAATTAAAATGGGTTCTTTGTAGCATTGTAGGACCTTTTTTCTCGTTTCCATGCATAGTAGATTGTTTGTAAGGCATGTTTCATCTTTCCGAAATTCATTTTTGCCTGAGCTATTCTAGACAATATTTCTGTGTTATTTTGGCCGTTGCTAGTGATGGGAGTTCTCACACTGCTTCAGTTCAGTGCCGCCAATGTAAATATTGCTTTGTGGTGTCTTGTTTTTACGATGTATAACCATGACTTCTGTTTTTTTACAGTTTAACTCTCTTTTGACTTCCAACCTCAACAACCTCAAGAAGCTTTCGCAAGTCTGTTTCACTTTCCGCTATCAGAACCATGTCACCTGCGTATCTTAGATTGTTTATGTATTGATCACCTATCTGGATTTCTGGGTGACTCATCAGTTCTTTCATGATATTTTCGCTACACAACGAAAACAAAGCCATGTGAAATGCCTCGTTACAGCTTTTGAAAAAAAGTTCATTTCATTTTCAACCTTCATTGCAGCCATTTGTTCCCAGTAGAGAATCCTTATTATTCTTAAATCTTTTCCGTCAACCTTCAGGCCCATTTACTGGTTAAGCAATTTGTTATATTTCAATCTGTCAAAAGCTTTTGTATAATTGATAAAACATAAATAAATATCTTTCTGCGCCTCAAGGGCTTGTTCTTTTATTGTTCATAGTATGAAAATTACGTTTATAGTAACTTTACCCTCAACAAAATCACACTGCTTCTCTGAGATCTCTGGCTTTTTATTTGTTCCTAGCTCTCATCATGATTATCCGTAGCAATATAATTTGTCACATGACTCATTACGCTGATTGTCCCATCAAGCTCACACTCAATTGCTCCCACAAAGCAATAAAGATGGATTCAGAAGCTGACCAGTGTTGTGAATGTTGTTAAGGAAATCTGTTATCTTCTCTACTCCAAAGTCGTCCAGATCTTCAATTAATTCAACTGCAATATTCTCGAGGCCTGTGGCTTTGTCGTTTTTCAACTTTTTGATGGCTGTGCAGACTTTGTCCCTCAGAATTGGTGGCCCAGCAAAGTTATTTTTCATTACCTAGACTTTTTTTTCTTTTATCATCGAAGAGATCTTTCATGTATTCGGCGCATCTTCCAAAAATTTTATATCTTTAAAAAATAATGTTTCCATATTTGCCTTTTAAGCATCCTGCAGGTGTGTAACTTCTTTGATGTTTTTGTAAATTGTTTGGGGACTGAATTTTTGTATCAGCTCAATCTGTCTGCACTTACCGTCAAACCAGGCCTCTTTTGCTTCTACAACTTTTTCTTTATCTCTATATGCAGCTATTCATACTCGTCTTCATTGTTTTTTTATTTCCTTCTTTTATCCATGAGTTCTTGAATGTCATACACCTCTGTTCAGCCTTTTTTTCGATTTTGGGTAGTTCTGTAGCTGCTTCTGATATCAAACTTTTTAGGCGACCTCACTGCTCTTCAATTTCCTCTACGCCATCTAATGCTTTGGATTTGTTTTTTTTTTTTATCAAAATGCAGTAGCTTCTTTCAACTGAATGGTCCTTTTTCAGTATGTAGAAATTTATTTTGATGTTGGCCGGTTGTAGTTGAGTTGGTTTAATGTCCAACATCAGCACTATATAGACTGACGTCTGACAATATTATGTGCTGCCACACACAAGACTCGGCCATGACTCTTGTTTTAGTCGGTCACATTAAGCTGACACCGAACCAGTAGGGAGCAAAATCACCAGGGCTCGAACCACAGACCTTTTGCGCCGGAAGCCGATATTCTACCCCAGGGCTACCGTGCCCCCCCCCCCCCCCCCCCCCACAAGCGCTCTTCCCCCCCCGGGCCCGCCCGCGCCCCCCCCCCCCCTGATAATAGCTGTAGGCTTCTTCGATTTCATCCGAAACGTTGACAAGACTAGTCGATGGTTGCTGTAGCAATCTGCACCAGGTAAAATCTTTGCACTCAGAAGGACATTTCTGAAACGTTTGAAGATGAGGATCAAGTCAATCTGGTTTCTTGACCTGTCATCAGGACTATCACCATGTCATTTTTTTTTTTTATCAAAATGCAGTAGCTTCTTTCAACTGAATGGTCCTTTTTCAGTATGTAGAAATTTATTTTGATGTTGGCCGGTTGTAGTTGAGTTGGTTTAATGTCCAACATCAGCACTATATAGACTGACGTCTGACAATATTATGTGCTGCCACACACAAGACTCGGCCATGACTCTTGTTTTAGTCGGTCACATTAAGCTGACACCGAACCAGTAGGGAGCAAAATCACCAGGGCTCGAACCACAGACCTTTTGCGCCGGAAGCCGATATTCTACCCCAGGGCTACCGTGCACCCCCCCCCCCTGATAATAGCTGTAGGCTTCTTCGATTTCATCCGAAACGTTGACAAGACTAGTCGATGGTTGCTGTAGCAATCTGCACCAGGTAAAATCTTTGCACTCAGAAGGACATTTCTGAAACGTTTGAAGATGAGGATCAAGTCAATCTGGTTTCTTGACCTGTCATCAGGACTATCACCATGTCTATTTTCTCCCTGGCGGCTGTTCAAACCAGGCGGTCGCCACAATGAAGTTATTGACCAAACACCATTCAAATTGCTCTCCTCTCACATTTCTGACATCCAAACCATGAGTTCGAATTTAGAATTGAAATCGCCCATTATAATGACCGGGTCTTGTGACTTGCGCTGTTTACTGGTTTCCTCCGCTTGTAGAAGGCCATCATCTCATCTTCTGTGCTAGTAGATATTGGTGCATAGACCTGGATGATGTTAAAATCAAACGGCTTACCCTCAAACCTAACTTGAACATTTTGTCGGACACGGGCCACTGACCTTTCAACGCTTTGCTGGTTCCTCAATCCATTAGGACTCCTCCACCTCTTTCATGTTTGTTTCCTCCTGAATAAATAAGCTAGCAGTCATCCCATGGCATTACTCCCGCCCCTTCCATTTGGTTTCACAAAAGGCCCAAAATGTTTATTTTTAGTCATCCCATTTCCTTCCTCATATTCTTGAATTTCCCCTTTTGCAACATACTTTGAACATTCCACATTGCAATCTTCAATTTGTGTTTTAATTTCCGCAAAGTAGCTGTGTGACGATCGGGTGTCACCTGCAGTGCCTGATGGTGCCTTCCGAAAGAGACTGGTTTGCTTGGAGCTGATCACTCTTCCACGTCATTATCTTTTCTTCGATTGGTGCTTTTGGCCATGATTTTTCTTTGCACATATGCTTGTAGCAGGTTGCAATTGCTTTCTACAAGAACAGTGCTCCTATGGGGTTGTTGCATCAGCCATTGTACCAGTAGTGGTATCCTTTGCCTCATGCAGTGGGAAGTTGACCAATTCCAAAGATTCTGTCGCTGTTCCGCTTTTCAGACTGCCGTGACTTCGTGCAATAGGAAAAATGTTCCCACCCTCAGGTCATGTTGCTTGGGTTCACTAGTTTAATTAGCCAATCATTCACAACCGTTGTCTGGGGTGTGGCCATTGCAGTGCATAAGCAATATCCGTGGAGCCATATACGAGTTAGATACAGAAATGAGAACCAACTAGAATCCTGGCCACTTTCAAAGGAGCGTGACTGCCACTCAACATGAGAAAATTACATACACATCTTTGAAAAAACAAGTTTGTGGACAAAATTGCACCAAAGGGCTTAATCATATATATTGATTTATCTAAAATTCTAAGCCTTTCTCCCCTAGCCTTTTTATTTTTTCCTTCCCTGTCTCCTACAATTTCCCATTATTTACCACTGCAACAACCTACTTTTAGTGGAGCGAAAGGGGTCCTTGAATTTCTCTCCCATGGAAATATAAATGTCTCCATCAGGAGGAATATCTTTCTCGTGGAAAACCTCTACACCATCTTCCAAGAACACTCTGCGTCCTGCAAATGGCAGACCTAATTTCTCTGTGGCAAACTCCAAGAGCTGAAAGTAAATACAAAAAGTACATAGACCGTTGGATAAAAGTAATAAGTATTTGATAAACCCCATTTTGACAGTAGAAGCTTTTAAGTTTTTAACACCTTGGTCTAGACAAAACATATGAAAATATTGAAAAATAAAACACTATAATTTCTTCCCAACTATTTTCAAAAGCATTCTCATCATTTAGAACATCTCACACTTTGTTTAATATCTTCGTAGTTCCCTAGCGCCTAGGGGATTTTAAAGTGAACTTCTGAGGAGGAACTAGGCTAACGACTTATATAGAGGGCTTACTTAGATATAGTTTGCCTTTAGCTTTTTTTTTTTTCAAAAATCCAATAAAATTTTTTTCTATAACATTTTCACATGATAAAAGTAAGCCTCAGCAGTAAATTTGAGAAAAATGTGTATGTTTCTAGTGTTTCATATTTCCTAAGAGACTTACTATTTTCATTGTTGGAGCCGCCAAATGGATAAAGTTGTCCCTCGTGCCATTTGGATAAGCAAATGCTTTGACGATATGAGGTTGCTGTCGGTACACAGCCTTCCTCCCTGAAATCAAGTATTAAACTTCATAATTAATATAAATAAGAATAAAATATCTTAAATATTACCTGAATTTTCCTATACACATTTGTATACATTTCCAAACCTTTACATGTTATCTTGATTGTTGCTATACTCTCCTATTTCATTTTTCCCCCTAATATAACTTTATTGATTGCAAAATGTCACAAAATCTTTGAAATTCAATTTAATCAAGGAATACCGAATGGCATCATTTGTTGCATTAATTTTAAGTTGCTATTAAGCTTGTTCACCCAAAAATGTTCAACTTATAGGAAGAATTTCAGATACGGTAGTTGTATGATAAGAAACTTGATGGCATTAATTTTAATAGTCTAATTATGAAGGAAAATTTTTGAAATAATAAAGGTTTAAAGTACTATCATCTCATTAGCAGTGTAAAGTAAGATTGTAGCCAAGCTATTTGCACATCGCATGAATATTTAAACTTGCATTGGATGAAATATCAAACCTGAAATACATTGTTGGACCCTTCTTACCTGAAGGAGGTCTTTGCCTTAGTGATGCACCAGACTGTGGCCTGAAGATAGTGATAAAAAATACAGAGAGATTACTCTTTGTACAACAGCACAACTCTGAATGTGATATGTGAGATAGAATCTTTAGTTTTTCAGAATATGTATAAATGCTTTTGAAAAATATTTCCACTTTTTTTTTTTTTTTTTTACAAAACTAAAGAAATACCCTATAACTCATAAGAATAAAAACATTATGGAAAATACAAAATCAAGTGGAAAAGATAATTTACCTCAACACATTAAATTACTTGTGCAGTCTATTTCATTGATTTATCCAAAGCTAATGAAAATTATGTGTCAAAAACAATTTTATCTCAAAAGTTCTGTGTGATATAAAAAAAAAACATGACCTTGTATAGGTTTAATCACACTCTTGTTGGTAACTGTATTTGCTATTTTTTTTTAAATCAATAGCGTTTTTAACTTTGACAAATAATATAAATTATATGAAAACAGAATCATATGTCATTTAGTTGTTCTAAGAAGAACCCTATTTATCAATTTGTTGTGACAAAGTTTAATTTATTGTCCTGTGATGCAATTATCCAATAGTCATAGAATCTAATTGTTTGAGTATGTATCAACCTTAGACGTCTAGTCGGTGCGCTGGCTGGTCGTAGACGTCGTTGGTCACGCGGAGTTTCTGGATCCCATAAATTTGTGTCTGCTATGAACTTTGCGTCAATTCTAGGCTTGCCAGAGCTGGGCCTATAGCCTGTTACTGTAGCAGACATTGGACGTCGACGATACCGACCATAGCGAGCATTAGAATAAGGCAGTCTTTGCAGATATGGTGAAGGAGGGTGCCTATAAAAAAAAACATAATAAAAAGGCTTTTTTTTCATTTCAACATTAATTTTGGCAAAAATTAGTGATGATAAGATAGATAATAGCTGTCATTTAGAAGACGGTGCGCTTGCCGGAAGTCTGGGCCTGTCAGATTGTCTGTTGGATCTCCTTCCAGATCTGCAAAGCAAGTATGAGGAGTGAATATGATTACTCATATCGAGAAAAACAAATGATAAGAATCTGAAAGAAGGGAAGAAAAATAGAAGCAATTTAAGAAATGATTTCTCTGACATGATAAAAAATAACTATTATTTTTAGCACAAGGAATACTTTGTTAATATTCTAAACATGTTTTCTTTTTGTTGTACATCGAACTTGATAGATATAACAAAAGTCAGATCAACAAATAAAAGATCTAAGATAGCCATATGAAACAAACAGACCAAAAATAAACCTAAAACAAACAACAAAGCAAGGTAATAAAGAAGCAACAACAAGCAAACAAATAAAAAGCATACTGCTTTTCATGTTTTGATGGTTCCACTCTCTGTCGTTTGAGGTCCTCTAAATACTGAGCCACCAGCAAATCTTCATAGCTGATCATGTCAGATTTGTTTTTGTTGAAGAGCGGTGCGCTTGCCGGAAGTCTGGGCCTGTCAGATTGTCTGTTGGATCTCCTTCCAGATCTGCAAAGCAAGTATGAGGAGTGAATATGATTACTCATATCGAGAAAAACAAATGATAAGAATCTGAAAGAAGGGAAGAAAAATAGAAGCAATTTAAGAAAGCCACGGGTTGAAAATATCACCAACACTAAAATAGAGAGCATTAGTTTTAATAGGAACAAAAACCAAAATAAAAAACAAATATCACTCAAATAAAAGCATCAATTGAAATACAATGTTCCTTGATTTTCAATGTTAGCATAAGGAAAGTTTTATAAATATACAATAAGATGACTTCATTGCTGTGTTTAAGATCCAGTACTCTAACCAAGGAAGTGAAATGATAATGAAAGCAGTGTCTAACATTATGAGGAATAGATTGTAACTATTTCAATATTGTTTGTAAAAAGACTGATTTGAATATATACTGACTGGAGGGAATGACAAATGAGGACTTTCAAGATAAGGCCTACAGTTCACCTGATGTTTCATAAATTTTATGACATGACAAACAAAATATTTATAAATTCCATGCCATTTAGAAGGAGTTTGAAGCTATTATTTTCGACCATAAAATTGACTGAAGAAGTATCGCAGTTAGATAGAGAGAAAAAAAAGGCTGCTCGATTTGTACACCTGTAGTAGGGATATGTTGTGAGTAGGGTTTTCCTAGGTGCCGTTGGTGCAGTGTGAGAATAGTGAAAGGATATTAGAGTGAGATTGTTAGTTCTATGAACAGGTTTTTGCAAATTTTTGAGTAGGCCTATTTAAAAAAAATGCAAAATGGAGATGTTGTCTGGAATGGGATACAAGATCTGCATTTTGAGAATTTTTGTTGCTAATAGAACATTCTAAATGTGAGGCAACCAGGGTGAATCAGTCACATGTGTGGTATATTTGATATATCGCCCTGATATATTCACTTTTCGATACCCTCGTGTTGTATTTAGGCCTATTAGTTTCGATATAAAACAATAAAAAGTTAAATCCTATTCCGGCAAGTATGGCTTCAGTCCTATCATTACAGTATGAGAGACGAATGTTTTAACAAACACAAAACATCACAATATGAGGCTGCTAGATCTAGATCTACAAGTCTTGCTGACTCGTGAAAATATTTCACGGAAAAATTAAATCAGTTTGTTTGGAAAAGGTGAGTTTCTAGATATCGATTAGAACACCAACACTTATTTTGGATCTAGATATAAAATGATAACTGAATCGGGACATTTAACCAACCATGGAGTGTCAGATATAGATCTATACAACCTAGTACCGGTATCTAGAGTTAAAATATCACCCCGGCATAAAATAAAACACAACAGAACGATGCTGTATAAATCTTGGTATTCACATTAGATTACGATTTGCACAAAACAATAGACATAATTTACCCAGGAGGTTTTTCAGCCCCCATTCGAATATGAAATGTTTGCGTTTTAGCATCGCTGTCGTGGTCAACCATCTTGGCTATTTGTTTGATTCGCCTAGGTGATAAAGTCCGCAGTAAATAGATACATTATTATCATCCACAAAATTTCCCAAAAATTAATTTTCCCAGGAGTTGATTTAAAAAAATAGATGAAATGTCTTCCTGTGTTAAAAATGTTTAAATAATGTTTTTTTTAACATGTATTATTTATCATAACCCGGTCGCATTAAAGCTAGAGCAGAAGTAAATAATTGTTTGCCAGAATGAAGGTATCTATGCCATTTCCACCATCTATTTTTTAACAGAATGAAAGAAACAACAATAACAAAACAAAACGAAAAACAAACGATCAGAAAGAAGTAAAAAAAGACATGTTTAAGCATTTTATACACCAATTTCTAGATTATTCGGTGCAAATATAGTATGGATATTGATCGCGCACGTTCAATGTAATAGCCACGAAATAAACAGCTCTATATTTGTTTCTACTCAATAACAAGATTCCTAGATAATCATGTATCATTCCAACGATCGATTATTATAAAACATTATATGGCATCGGACATTTTCGGGATTTTTATATAATGAAAGTGAAAAATGGGAACACCCACTGAAAACGTTTCATTATCATCATTATAAAAAATTATCAACATATATGTTAGGATAATATGTACGAGTCTCTTATATATTTTTTGATTGATACATATTACTCGCAATTTTTTTAACGATAGAATTTCATTGGGAGTGATTAAAATTAATAATCAAATTTATGACTATAATATTACCTTCATACCCATCAGGTGTTGAAAAAAAAACAACTAAAAATCAAAATAAAAAATATTTTTGACCTTAAGTCTATACACCTAAACATTATAGATGCCCTGGTCGGCAGAAAATATAATTATGGAAGCCAAGATGTCTCCCAAGATGATACACAATTCTTATCTTCTGACTACATGTACTAATTAGACCCAGGAGCACCCCCGACTATAAGATTTACATAGGCATTTTTAACTTACCGACACGCTTTAAATATGGAATTCGGAGAACTGAAGAAGCTGGATGGTTGTTCAGAAACAGATGCGGTTGCAATTTTGGAAAAGTTTGTTTCAGCAGTAAGTATAGAATCTAGCCTTAGAGTTAGAATGAACGAATCTAGATGGTTGGTTGGTTGGTTGGGTTGGTTTAACGTCCAACAGCAGCACTATGTAGGCTATATTGTGGACGGGCCCCAAGACGAACATCTGACAATTTTATGTGCTGCCACACACGAGACAGGGCGGGGATACCATGACTCCTGTCTCAGCCGGTCACATTATAATTTATATTACACTGACCCAACCAGTCGGTTAGAATCTAGAATCTAGATCCATACTGTAGTGGTAGGATGCCCTTGTAAACAAGATGTCGCTTACTTCTCGTCGTAACAATATGACATTGGCTAAAATATAGCCCAAACCATAGGCCTACGTATTGAAACTTGATCCATATGTAATAAAATTAGTTACTTTTAGTTTTACTTTGTAGTTTATAGAATTGTAACATTTTATCTTAAAGGCAAAACACGAACTGAAAACATATGATGGGTATGTCATAAACGAATAACTGTTCTGAGAACGAATGTAATTAAATAGGAAGAGGAATAATAATTTATTTCATTTCTTTTGCGCATTTCCATTGAAATTCTGCTCAATGAGCATCACAAGTAGGATCTAATCATGTACATGAAATAAAATGGAATCATCAGATTGTAAACATACATAAATGTGTAAATTTAAAATGTTGATATATAGCATGATAAAATGAACATTAGTGATTAGCAGATCTATTTAGTATATACACGTTTAAGTACTGGTACCAGTGGTAGAGAGAATATAAGGTAGTTAGCACTACCAGTGACAGTATTAAATGCTGTAGAAATAATAGCCTTTTGTTCGCTACTTCCATTATAAAATCTGATCTTACATCGTATGGAATAAATTCCTTCTCACTCTCTACAGGACTTTTTCTCATCCTTAATCTATTCATCCATCCATCTGTCATAAAAAATTTTGTCTGTCTGTCTGTAGACCGTCTCTAGCTTTCAACCATCTATGTCTGTCTGTCTCTCTATCTTTCGTTTATATACTTTTTAAAGCTATTCACGCAAATCTCTTTCTTTTTGTCTGTCTGACTTTCCCTTCTATCGTATTCTTTGTCTCTGTCTATCTCTGTCTCTCTCTGTCTCTCTATCTCTCTACTTATAGTTTTCTTTTTACTTAAACTTAGCTCAAGTGGGAACTATCAGATAAATTCACCACTGGTTTCAATTGATGTGATTATATGGATTGCCATTTTGTTTTGCAGAATTCACAAAGCTTTACCTTTCCAAATTTGGACTTCAAGCTAAAAAAGGTAAAGCTGGATACATGTTCGCTTCTCCCTTTTCCAATTTTAGTTCACTTATATCCACATAAAAGCATTTCTTGTTTTTATTTTAAGTATAAAATGGCTTATAAATTTAAGATTTAGCAAATTTTAAAAAATTTTTCTCTAAAAGTGAAAGGAAAGTTTCAAATATTCTTCTTATGAAGCCATTTACGCATGCTAGGATTTTAATTAGATTTTGCCTAACCATGTATTTGATAGATTTTAAAATTTTCATTTTTATAAATTTCTACAATGTCTGTTCTTTCTTCCAAACAAACAATTAAAACCCCACAAGGAATGTGTGGAAGCCATCTTGACATGGCTAAAGAACCCCAAAGCTGCATCAAAGACATCCATCGCCTGCCTGCAAGCCTTTCGCATAATAAGCAGAGACAAGAGTAACATGCAGGCATTGACCAATGAGAACACTCTGATGACGCTAAGTAAAGTCGCCGGTATCCAGCACTACGCAACTCAAGACGTGGATGATGTCGCAGTGGATATTGTGCCAACAGACCAATCAGGTAGTTTTATGAAAGTGCAAAAAAATCAACATGTCTTTTTTACGCTTTTCAAACAGGCCTAGATACTTTTTAAATCCTTTTTGGGTACTGAGAAACAAAAATCAATCTCTAAAGGTAATAGAACAGTATCCTATTAATGTGGTTTAGTGTTGAGGAAATTCCATTGCATGGGAGTGAAAAAGTAGGAATTTCAAAATCAGTTTTGACAGCTTATAAGTGAAATGTCCTGTATGATGTATGCATCACAATTATATGTGTAAGCGAGTTTTAAAATACAGAAAAAAGCCATTCCCTTAGGTCCTTTTTTTTTTTTTAAGAGTTGAATATTTTCATCTCCTTTAATTTACTTTTTATTATTTCTTCCTTCAGTTATTGTGGAGGCTCAGAAATGCCTTTGTAATGTCATATTTAACAGCATAGAGGCTCAACGATTCTGCTGGTAAGTCTGTTTGAAAGTATAACTATAATCTTACTTGTTAAAAAACACAACCATTTAACATCGATTTTCTAATTAAATTTAAATATTATAAGGGTTGGCTCAGTCTCCAGTGCTCAGGACTGAGGAGCCGGAGGTCCAAGGTTCAAATCTTTGATGTTGCTGCTCTTTTTCCACTCATGTCTGTAGGAAACCTACAAGACCTACATTCATTTTAAGATTGCATTTTTAGCAATATAAGGCGCCAGATATCTCTATCATTAGTGCTCTAGATTGACGAGTAGGAGGTCAAAGCTTTGATCTTTAGCTGGTATTTCTATTTGTGTACTATATAACTTTCAATTAGGGCTACAATGCATACCCTTTCAGTCTAGAGACACACAGGAGGAATGTTGTTCCATGCAACAAAAGGATGGAATTAAATGCTTTGACACAATTTTTTATTTTTTATTTTTTTTTTTTTAAAGGTGATGAATCATTTTTTGTTTTAAGATACATATTTTCTAGCAGTCTACAAAACATTGCATTCTATCTACATTTTGTCTTGCTCAAGTGTACAGAGGCTGTGTTGTGTTATCACCATCTTGAGCTTCACTTCTAATTAAAAAAGTGTATTTTTCAGTAAATCTGGTTGTGTGGACGGTGTTGTTCAGAGACTCAAAACCTATGGAGACCCGGAGGTGCAGTTTGATGTCAAGGTTTGTTTACATCACTGTTTTATTTAGATCATGACTTGGAAACTCTTTAAAGAACGTCAAAGTTTTGTTATATCTTGACATATGTTTAAAAATTTGTTTTATATGTTTGATCATTGTATATTGAGATGCATTTCAAAAGAATATATCAGATAAGATAAGATTATTATGTTTATTGTCCATCCAATAACTTTTTAAAATCTATTTAACATGCACTACAGATTCACAAACATTTAAAAAAAATGTATTTAAAAACAAGTAGTTTAAATGTATACAAATATAGGGAAGATGTGAAAAGATATATATAAAACCAACAAGAATATATTGTATTACACTGGTGATTAAGCTCTATAGATACACAGCAGTCACTGGTATGGCTACAGGTAGAATTATATGGAAACAAAGTTGAAGCCTTGGTAACATCTCAGAAAGGGACACTCCCTCCCTTTACATTTTTTTTTCGTAGTAGAAAAGGTTTTGTAAAAATATTTACGAGTTTTACACTCTACAGAGCTCTATACTGGCTTTTTATCCTTCATTCCAGATCCCTTAAGCTTCATGCATGGCACTGGAAACCATTCCTATTATACAATGCAATGTTTTGCTTTGAAAGGTTTTCTCCATTTAAAAAAAAAAACTGACATGATCTCATATAACACAAAATTCTGCAATGAATAAAACTTTACTATGTTCTGAATTCAATTTCATTTTCAGTTTTTTGACATGCGGATACTCTTCTTGTTGACTGCTTTGCCTTCCTGCGTCGAAACTCGGTAAGTGGCAAAAATAAATGTAAAATGCTTCATTATTTTTAAGTCTCTATACTGTTCACCGTTTTTTATTGTGTGTTAATTACACTTGGTTGGGCAAATATTATATGTGCCTTACTTGTTAGAAATGTATATTAATAAGATAATCTGTCTAATGTAAATAATTTAAAGAAACATGTATTTGTTAAAATAATGTATTGAAAAATTTGCTCGTAAATCTTATAAATACCTCTTCTGGTAAAGGTGTCATGGAACACTTTTTATTGACTCTAATGTAAAGAGCCTTTTATTTCCTCATGAGAGCAACTGTTATACAATCAAGAATGCATGTTTCTGTATTGTGAACATTGTACCCTAACCCTGGCTTGTGACCCCCCAGACCACGGGTCCGCTACGAGCTGCATGGCTTCACGTACCTGATGGAAGTCCTCGACCTGACCCTGAGGGACGCTGAGTCCCAGACCAGCGGGCTCACTGACCAGCAGGTGGAGCTGTGTGCCGAGATCCTCAAGATTCTCTTCAACCTCACAATCTCCATGGAGAAGAAGTCTGTTGATGAGGTAGTTTGCCCTGACTGAGTCCGTAGACGAACATTGGTTTATATTAAGAACTTGTTTTTACAGGCACATTTATTATCATGGAAATGTATGGCAATACTGTAAAATCAAAGAAAAGAGGAAGAAAAAGTAACAAATAGACAAAAAAAAAAGCGAAAACAAAAGTGCATTACAGTATGCTGTAAGACTGGAAGAAAACTTGGTTTAATTAGATTCATTCACCTTCAAAGCTGTAGGCACAGAGGTAAGAAGGTGTAAGTTGAGAATTATCTATGTACTTTTTTATAAGTGTTTATTGAAATCAACTCACAAATTATAGTCATGGTTGTGTTAACAATCAACACATTGTATGATTTTATTCAATCAACATTGCCTAAGTTGAAACTTCAACATCTGGAAAAAAAATTGAATTATAGTCTCTTTTTAAAAGAAAACATGAAAGAATGTTTCAGGAAGAAAAAAGACAGTTATCGGAAATTCACACCACAATCATCAATTTTTACAGTGTCTACTATACACTGAAGGTCAGAAACATTTAAACTTAAGATGTGCTGGATTGCATTCCCTGCCAAAAAAAAAATAAATCTAAAACCAAAATAAGTTACAATAAGACAAAAACAGTTCAATACACTTACAATAAAGTCATTCTATGCATGCCCTGTACCCCTTGTTAACTTGATCCAATCTGTACCTCTTTCATGCTGCCTTTCAGTCATCTGAGGTAAGTTTTTAGCCAAAAAATCAGCCAATGTTTAATTCTCTGCACAAATTTCACCAGCCATCTTGGAGCTTTTGAAAATTCTTGAAATAATTGATAAAGCTCCTTAGGTCATTTGCTAGTAAAAACTTACATATTATATTCAAGGTGCTATTTTTAAAAAGGACATTCTGTGTGAACTAATCGTAAACACTACATGAAGGGGACACTTGATAGTGCATGTTGAAACATACTTTTATGCACCACTTTACCATTTTATTTAAAAATCATGCGACTTTTGTGTGTTTGTTTGACAGGAAGAGGAGGCACATTTTATGCGCCTGGTGAGCATCCTTCACGATCTGCTCATGAGCACGATCACGTCCAAGGACAAGCAGGATGATCTGCAAAGGTAAGTTCAATATGTTTGGCAGACAAACCATTTCCCAATGCCCATGCTTATATTTCAATGCTGAGTGTAAACATATGTAACAAGTAAGGCTAGATATATAAAATGGTTGTTAAAAAAATCTGTCAAAATCTAATTTTTTTTTTCAAAATGTTCATATGTTAATAAAAAAACAACTATTACAAATTAGTTAGATATAATCAATTCAATGCCTTAAGAGTTTGTCTTTTCAGGCAAATAGTTACGTTTCTGTGATATTTTTAAGTGCATTAACTCTAATAATAAGTTGAAATACTTGAAATTAGAGTTTCTTTTTGGAAATTTTATGCATTCTTCCTTTGGAATCGTATATGTTCCACAAACATTCATTTTGACCATTTAAAGAGTGGGGAACTACATAACTATTTATTATCTGTTAGAAACCAACAACAACAATAACAACAAAAAAGGAAATAATGTATTTGTTCCGTAGCCACATTGTGAACCTCTTGATCAACATCCCGGCGGACTTCTACGAGGAGCTCCTGGCTCCGATGGTGGAGGAGGACGAGAGGGCCGGGGACCGCCAGGAGATTGAGTTTGACGGGAAGAACATGGAGGCCATCTGGGTCATCCTGCAGTTTCTGGACCACCGGCTCGGCATGGTGGGTTCTCTGATTCTCCGTCTCTACTCTGTTGCGTTAGTGCTTCAAAGTTTTATGCCTACATAAGTCGTTTGAATCCCACGGCCGACCAAATGTTTACTTGCCTATTTCGTCTTCTACTCGTTGGGTCGGTGTCAATTTAATGTGACCAGCTGAGTAGTGTTGGGGTCCCCGCGCTGTCTCTGTGTGGCAGCACCTAAAATTGTCAGATGTTAGTCTTTTGGGCATGTCCACAATATACCCTTCTATTTCTGACCTTGGACGTTAAGCTATAACAAACAAAGAATAAAAAAATAAAAAAATAAATAAAAAAATATATATAAAATTATGACTTTGTTGAAGTTATCAAATATTAAAACAATAAAGATTACTATAAATCCTTTGTAAAAAGACAATAATTTAAGTTTATTGGTAAGTGCCCTGTTTGACGGTTAAGGATACAACTAAAGAATGTTTGGATCTAAATCAGTACTTGACAATTTGATAGATCTATAATGGATCTCAATAACAGCGCTCACTGTGGCAAGATGTTAAAAGGCGATCAGAAGTATAAGCACTTCTCTCTCTACCAAAGAAAAACAATCAATCTTCTATGACATTAATGCGCTCTGCTCTTACAAACACAGATCTAGAAACCTTAAGGCCTATTTAACTATATCAGAAAAAGTCCAAGAAAGATGTGAATCTAGCTTACATAATTATTTATTTATACTACTCTTCCCCTATTACTTGTGTGTGCACTAGGAACTCCCTTGTCAGATGTTAGTCTTTTGGGCATGTCCACAATATACCCTTCTATTTCTGACCTTGGACGTTAAGCTATAACAAACAAAGAATAAAAAAATAAAAAAATAAATAAAAAAATATATATAAAATTATGACTTTGTTGAAGTTATCCTAGTTAGTGAGTTAGTGTGTAAACCATTAAAAAAAGCGAAATGATTCTTATCTTAAATAAAGTAGTATTCGTGATCAATTTTTTAGAGTTTAAGATACAATGTTTTGAATTTCCCATCCAGACAAACAAGAACATGAAGGAAAACCTGGCTCCAATCTTACATTGTCTCTGTGAAGCCTGCAGGCACAATCATGCCATTCGCAAATTTTGTCGCCAAAAGGTGGATATATTGTGTTTTTGTTGGGTTTTTTTTGTGTGAGAGAGTGTGTGTGTGGGGGGGGGGGGGGGGGTGGGGGGAGATTTTATTGATTGATGTTGAGAATTGAGGTGTCACTTTGAAACAGTGCTGTTAAACCATCACAGAATTTCCTTTTATTTAAGTTTTGATGGACATGCTTCTTTAACTGTGAATTGGAGAAAGATTTAAGATTTTGTTGTTTTCGTTGTGTTTTTCGCTTTGGAACTCTTTTTAAAAGTATTGGTTACTCTTGTAAACCCTGAGATCAGCAGTCTAGGTGGCCTATGTATATGGAGAGACTGCTGTAATGACTGCTCTCTTTGGTATTTAATTTAACTTGCCTGAGTCTTTTATGGTTTGAATGATTACTAAAAATCGTTTCTGTACAATTTATGCTATTCCATACAATATTGTGACGTTGGGCCCTGTTGTAGGTCAATTGTTGAATGATTATAATTCAAGTAAACTCGAGTACAAATATTAAAACAATAAAGATTACTATAAATCCTTTGTAAAAAGACAATAATTTAAGTTTATTGGTAAGTGCCCTGTTTGACGGTTAAGGATACAACTAAAGAATGTTTGGATCTAAATCAGTACTTGACAATTTGATAGATCTATAATGGATCTCAATAACAGCGCTCACTGTGGCAAGATGTTAAAAGGCGATCAGAAGTATAAGCACTTCTCTCTCTACCAAAGAAAAACAATCAATCTTCTATGACATTAATGCGCTCTGCTCTTACAAACACAGATCTAGAAACCTTAAGGCCTATTTAACTATATCAGAAAAAGTCCAAGAAAGATCGTGAATCTAGCTTACATAATTATTTATTTATACTACTCTTCCCCTATTACTTGTGTGTGCACTAGGAACTCCAAAAGTTTGAATAGGTAAAAGCTTTGATATTTTTATCACTTGAAATGGACGGCATGCAGGCCAATACAAAAAGGTACCAGCACAAGAGTGTATCAACCTGCGCAACATGTGTGCATGCTGATGGAAAAATGTTAATCAAACTTTGAGTAGTTTCTCCAAACCGATTTTGTGAATACTACTGTGTAGCAGTCTAAACGTAAGCAATGTTACAAATATATTAGATAAAATAGCATGTGTGGTCATACATCATAGCTGATCTTTGTCGGTTCTTATTCCCCAACTACCGGTGTCTGTCATATCTTTTGGCAATAAATCACTCTAAAGAAAGTATTTACAAAAAAAAAGCAACCATCAGAAAAATAATCCATCAATATTAACTAAAGTTGTATGCTAATTTTATTGTAGAAAATAGCAGACCTGCCAACATTACGCTTTGGGCGTAATTTATTACGCCCAAACGCGGCAAATTACGCTTTACGCCCGGTCCTTGTCATATTACGCCCGGTCCGTGTCATATATTACGCCGAGTTGACAATAGTACGATCATATAACCTTAACCTCTAGCCACTGATTCAGATATGGCCCAAGAAAATAGACACTATCGATATTACCTATTCGATTATTAGGTACTTTCGTTTTCACTTTTTCAAAATAATTACTATTGCCACTAGTTTTATAGTTTGATTTACCGCATATCGATAGTCAGCTTTATGTATACTAGCGTCCGGTGTTTATTTTTCGTTTGGGTTGTGTTCAATAGTGTAAAACAAAGTTGATGTCTGCATCGCAAAGCATCAATTTGCATTGATCAATGTTTTGACCGTGACCATTGTAAGTTAAAGAAGTAAGGACTCGCCATCGTATTTCATATAAGCTTTTTAAACGCTCGATTGAGGTTCTTATTACCTAACTGGAAAAGTATATCACTGGTAGTAGTAATCAGTCACGGTGCTTCATGTTCCTGTGGTCTATGACCCGACTCTATGTCACTGGTGCTTGTGATCAGTGCATAGGGATGTGCATGTTGCGCCCACATGCAAGCGATAAGGTACCTTGAAAGGAGTGACCCCGCCTCAGATTTTAGAGTGTGGCCCTTTTATGCTCGCAATAATCTGAGGTAGGGATGCAGAAGCCACCAATCTGCATCGAAGGTTGCCTTTCTTGTTTATCCATCGCTTGATGACACATGGCAGGTTGGACTTCACACGCCCCTGTCCGCGTATAATATATTACATGTAATGACCGTAGCCTAGTTGTCGGCGGATAGATCTAAACCTTTCCCTATTAAACCAAAGATTTTCATGCAACTGGGATACGCAGCCGAGAAAATTGTACATTGTATTGTACTGAAATTCATTTCTCACCATCATAATTTTTTCTTCTTCAATTTTTTAAATAGATGATAATTATTGGCTTCGTTTAACAACCCCCGGGGCCATTTTCTTGGAATCAACAGAATGTTCGATGCACCAGTCAAAAATCACGGTGAAAACGAAACCGAAAGTACATCTATACATGTACAGTGTAGGCCTAGTGACTGATTGTTCATTAGATTCTAGTAGCAAGAAATAGGGAGAAACCGGGGTTTCTTGTGTTGATCGTTTTCAACAAAATGAAGCCCAAGTAGGCTATTATGTCGTTCATATGAAACAAGTACACAGATACTAAGAACTTTGTTTCTTCTCTGGAATCTAATAGGGAATTAACTTTCAAGACATTCTCAAGGCTTTGCCATGTAGCACTGACAGGTTAATGATTCACAGTTTGTCTAAGGAAGATCGTCTGATATCAAGATTATCTAGATCTAGATTTTTTACTCTAGATTCAATTACTGAACAGTTGGATTTACAAATCAGTGTTTTCTTTTACATTGATAAGGCTCACTAACAGTTAACTGTATTTATCTTTGGCTCTCAAAGACATATACCATTGTAATAGGGTTTGTAAAAAGAAAGTCTCCTTTCATACACATGTATCTCCATGGTTAATTTATCTAGTATTTTTTCCTGCATTAAATATTTTAGTTTTTAAAAACAATTTCACACTTTATTTAATTAATTTGACTAAATTCATTATCTATACTCCTCCAAACCTCTTTCGGCTTGGAGACATGTCATTATCTCTAGTTATAAACATCAAGATGTAATGCATTTAATTTTTTTACCTTTATATCCTCGTAAAAAGCAGTGGTATTACGTCAGCATATAAAATTTCTTTTTAGGTTTTACCGTTTAAGTTGGTCAAGGAGTCTCACACCGCGTGTGCATGTTTCCGGCATTTTATTACTACCAAGTTCCAAAAATTACTCTCTGTGGCAGCTGATATTACTCCAAGAGAAAATTTAGGTTGGCAGGTCTGCAGTAGGGAACATCCAAACAAGGCGGTCTTATATTGAGAGAGAACATGCAAGATCCTATTTGAACCTTAAATCCCTTAAATAAAATAGATTTATATTAAAAATGAAAAAAATAATCCACACTGCTTTAGATTCATAATAAAAACTGGGAGAGAGGCAGGCATTGTATAACTGGTTTGAATTTTCTATTTTGTTTGTT